>CAUYRH010152342.1:0-17337 GCA_963574655.1 Perodicticus potto
CGGGCACCTGTAGTCCCAGCTACTTGGGAGGCAGAGGCAGGAGACTCGCTTGAGCCCAGGAATTGGAGGTTGCTGTGAGCTGTGATGCCACCGCACTCTATCCAGGGTGACAGCTTGAGGCTCTGTCTCAAAAAAAAAAAATAAATAAAAAATAAATAAATAAAATTATTCTATTATTCAAATATATTTTCTATCTAATATTAGATTCATATGCTTTATGAAAAAGCATGGCATGGTTGTCATGAAAAGTCAGTCTATGGAATCAGTGTCAGCATAAGTAAGAAAAATGGAATATTACCAAGAGATTAATGGAGTCTTATTTGCCACAATTACTCTATATTGGTATTCACATAGCTAAAAATAAGAAATCCCAGTTCTAGAGATTTAATAGTCAACATTCATAATCTGTTAGATTAAATCTTTTAGCATCAACTGATCAAATGGGAGCTGTGCAACAGAAAAAAACATTTTCTGTGAACCCAGACCACAGGTTGGTATAAATCTATGAATGGCTTCAACAGGCGTGTAGGAAATTCACTTCTCTCCTGAGCTGGCACTGCAGCAGAGCTCAGGGACTGAGCCTTTGCCAGCATGCTCAGGAGTTCCAACTTCAGCAGGGGTTTCTGGACCAAGTGCCACCGACAAGGAGAGGGGACAGTTTCCTCTAACCCCACAAAAAGATTTTATACTCTTATCTGTATGAAATTCAAATCCAGATTTCCAGCACTGCAATTTTTGACTATAGTGAATGTTCATTTTTTAGATTCCAATTATTTAGATCTTTTCAAAAGATCCAGATTCCAAAACAAGAGGGCAGGAAAATCTGAGTTAACACACATGCTTGTCCAAGTGCATGTTATGAGGTCTCATGAGGCACAGTATGGTCTGTTTACATAAATCTGGTCATGGGTTACTATGCAGTTGACAGATATTCTTGAAAGACTTTTAACAATTCTCTAAGATGGGGCGGGGTGTGGTGGCTCACACCTGTAATCCTAGCACTCTGGGAGGCCAAATTGGGTTGATCAGTTGAGCTCATGAGTTTGAGACCAGCCTGAGCAAGAGCAAGAGCCTATCCATATTAAACACAGAAAAACTAGCCAGGCATTGTTGTGGGTGCCTATACTCCCAGATACGTGGAAGGCTGAAGCAAGAGGATGGCTTAAGCCCAGGAGTTTGAGGTTACTGTGAGCAATGATGCCATGGCACTCTACCCAGGGCAGCAGAGTGAGACTCTGTTTAAAAAAAAAAATGCTCTAAGATCTGGATGGGGGTAGTGGGGGGAATTTCAGGTTCCTCTATTATAAGGTAGTGATCATCCCAGACGCTAAATCCCAAGATGTTGTCACTGCCTCATGCTCTTTCACAGATGACAGTTAGTTCCTGGTACACATTGAAGAAATGAATGCAGATATATTTGTACTTGACTTGGCTTCTGCTAGAGAAATGTAGGTACACAGAAATTAAAGCAATTAGCAAAAAATTAATTTTTAGTATGGATATTGATAGAAATCTTCATTGATATTTTCTCTATAAATAGCATGTAAATTGACTTTTTCCATCATTATGGGATTATTTCTAGGTTTTTGAAGAGTCATGTAAAAACCAATGGCAAAAAATGTAGTAAAGACCTGTCATCTCAGCTAGAACGTGTGAAACATTCTTCTTCAAAAGTGACTGATCTAAGAAATTCACAGATCTTTACTTTGATTATGTGACAATAAAAACCAAGGGCAGTATTTCCATCATGAGAGCCATCGTTTCTTCTTCACCTTGCACCATGCCTGATCATGGATAACGAGATAATACAGTTGTACAGACACACATATGTTTGCCTTTGCCAGAGAAAAGTCTCACTAATATTTTTCCCATCATTCTTTGTGACTATTTTGATTTTATACTGGTTGATTTTCCTCATCTCATTTATGAAGGTTTCTGCCCAATTTTTTCTTTCTTCTTTGTCTTCAATCAGTTCTGGATAAAGTCTATGAATTTCCCCAGAGCTGTCCTTTTTGAGGTTTTTCTTCCTCAAAGGCCAAGGACAGGCCATTTGTATTTTGGTTATAAAGGAGAAATTTTTTCTTCAATAGAAGTGCCTCTTCCTTCAAGAGAAGCAAAACATGGCTCCTTTCCATCCTACCCAAATTATAATACAGAAAAGCTTTAACATAGATCAATTGGCAGACAGCTGAGACCATAGGAAGCCATACATTTACCAAAAAAATTCATGGAGTTTACCGAACCAGTGATTCCCATTTTTACTTAATATTCTGAAAAGCAAGAACTGGAAGAACATTGAGCTTGGTTTTATAATAATGATGCTGGGGTTGTTTATGAGGGTAGTGGTTGAATTGCATATTCTTTCATGCTCATAAGTCAGAGGGGAGTAGCAGCTCCGTCGACTCATCAACTTTTTTAATTCTGTGAAACAAATCCCTCTGGAAAAATGAATATTAATAATTAGACAATATCCAATTAGGGGCCATAGGCCAGAGCTAATCCCTCTACTAAAAAATCCACAAAGCACATATAATAGTAGAAAGTTAAGTTAACAAACCCTATTAACATAAAATTAATGATAATAGTACAGTGTGAGAGATTTCAGACTCCTCCAACTAAGAGCCTATTGACATAATTTTTCTTTTCTTTTTCTTCGGAATTCATTTTCAGCATAAGCCTTTAACACTGCCCTTTGAAACAAACATGTAATTTTCATTTTACATAGTTTTAAGAACCCATATTTTGATCAATTCTCAAATTGAGCCTTTTCCCTCTCAAATTAAGAATGCATTTCAGCTTTTATTTTATTTCTTTTAGTTTGCTGTGTCTCCAGCAAACTAAATGAGGAATCTCTCGGTTCCTGACTCATTTAGAGGTGCTAAACAGATTTCTCATAACAGTTTAGAGTTCTATGAGTATAGCCACTCACTAAAGACTTGTGTGTTCGTCTTTATCCGGTAGTTGGGAACTCCATGTACAGAAGAGACAATGGTGGGTCTAATTAGTTAAGTGAGTCACCAGTAAAGATCAGTTGAATGAATTCTGGGTGGGTGGCAGTGTGAGCCCTCAGCTAACCTGGTCTCTCCCTGCACTTCCAGCTCCGTCATTTCATGTACTGCCAGTCACGAGTGACCCAATAAGGTTCCCTGTAGGTTAGTCCTTCATCATGAAGCCCGGCCCAGGCAAACGGAAGGATAATGTAGAAGTAAGAAAGATAAAGTCAGGTTCCTTAGAACCAATCCAGCATTCTTTTTGGATCTAGTCTACAGATTTTCCTGATTCTTTCACAATGAAATAGTTCCATATCTTTCTTCTTCATCTTGCTGTGACCTTTGCAGGATATCAGGGACAAATCTAAAAAATACTTATATGTCTTTCCTATAAACTCATAACCAGAGCTTCCAGATTCCAGTTTACACATGTAAATAAAACCGACCAAATGCTACTGGGGAGAAAGGTAATCATTGAGGCCCTGAACAGTCCAAGAAGAAGGGCTCCAAATGTATTAAATTATACAGTACACGCAAGTAGACACAGGCAAGGCTAATCTACAAACTGTTCCCTTTATGTATAATTCAGTAAGCAGATGCTTTTTATCTCACTAAATCAGAATTCAATCAGAAGTGCTAAAGCTTCATTATTAACCAAATTTCTCTCCAATAAAATGCTGGTGCTACTTGTCAGCTCCACAATTTAGAGATTCTTTTCATGGACACATGTGATTGTGGCTGATTTTTCTTTTCCTTAGAATTTTCTTTAAAGAAAAAAAAAGTTTCTAGAACACCAATTTCTATGGGATACCAGTGTCATACTTTTTGGCTAGTTCTGCCTTTTTGAAATGAGAAGATCTATTCATTTTAGTTGTTTCCCAACTAGGGACAAAGAGAGGAGAGAAGCAATTTTATCTTTTGTCCCCCCTCATCCCATATTCCCATAAAGTTTCATAAAACGTTTATTTTAGCTAATACAAAAATGTAACCCCAATAGTTTGAAAAGGCACGTTTGTAACAACGAAGAAACACCACTTTTAGCCCCCATTCAATTGGCAAAGCTTAAGGAGCATGATAATGCTTGCTCTGTGTTGGTGGAGGTGTGGAGAAAAGGGCATAATTTTACACAGCTGGTAGGATTGTAGAATTGGTACAGCCTATCTCTAGAGCAATTGAGTAACATCTGTCAAAATATATTAAAACGCCCCTAGCTTTTTCTAGGAATTACCAAAGACAATATTAGAGGTGTGTATAAAGATACTTGTCATGAGATTTTTCTTGTGTGGTTATTTATAGTAAGTAAACTTTAAAGTATTTTTCAATAATAGTGGCTTAGTTAAGTAAATGCTGATACACCTAGATTAGACTAAACACCATCTTGTGGTCCGTGTACAAGAGTGTCTGATGAGAAAATGTTCAGTTTTCTTATGTAGCATTTTTGACTGAAAAAAGGGATCTGTCTTGAAGAAATTATCCGAATCTTGGTCTGTATAGATTTATAATCTACATGCAATATTAACAGATCAAATAGCCTTTACTGTCCCACAGGTGTATACAAGCTCCCTCCCACCCCCTTCCACACCCATTAGTTACCGTACTTTGTAAACTGGCGTTGAAACATTACAACAATGCTTTGTCGCACCAATTTATAAACTTACACAGCGCAATAGGTACAGTTTTTCTGACACAAACCAAAGGTAAATTTCTCAAGGTTCCTGCTGCCTTCTTTAGCAGCAGTTGATGGATCTTTTATACATTTGTATTAAGATGAAAATAAAGCAGGCTGCAAATCCCTTTTGTTAAAACATTTTAAACCATGTATGAAGAAGTTTTGGTCCAAATTGTGTAGGATCAGTTAAAATTGAATGAATTCTGGGTGGGTGGCAGTGTGAGCCCTCAGCTAACCTGGTCTCTCCCTGCACCTATATAAGTGCATTTCTGTAAGAGTACTTATGTTGAAATAAAGTTTTAGAAAGCATGAAAAGAAAAAGAAAAAAGGAATCTGTGGAACAGTGTGTTGGTGCACAACTGCATTGAGGTCTATTCTGGAAAAAAAATGCATGAAAACGTTACCTGTGGTTTAATCTGTGTTGTGGATTTCACACAGTTTCTTTCTTTCCTCTCTTTTATTTTCCACTTCCCTTCCCTTCCTGGCTTCTTTTCATTCATCCTTCACTGTTGCCAGAAACTGTTGCATAAGCAAAATGTTTTCTGAGTATCTGCAGTGGGAAATTCTGCATTGTTTCAGACACACCTTTTGGCCTCAGCTGATTTTGGATTTTCACTGCCTTTCAGTTATTTCACAACTCTGTAAATTGTGGAAAGCTGACAGCAATGCAAGAAATATTTTTTGTCTTTATGTACACAGTTCTGTTCAGGGGAGGGTCAATCATCAGCCCTTCTTTCTGGGGGCAAAACCAGGGGTGTGTCTATGTTAAAATTCATTTCAGCATCTGTTTACATTTGTGCTTCTGATACATTTGTGCTTCTTTGACTTCTTTGCATTGGTTACAATGTCTTTTCTGGTTCCCTCAGATTATAAATAAGCTAAATAAAATATTTGACAAGGGTTCATTTTGTATCTATAGAAAAGTCATGATTTTACCTTTTTGTGAAATTACCCTTTCACATTGGTTGCCTACTCTTATAAATTAAGCCTGTTACTTGTTTATTAGAAAAGCAAAAAACAGTAAATGTGATTTAAAAACATATATTGTGCTACAGCCTCATATTACTATGTCAAAATGGCATTTTTGTAAAACCTCTCACATCAAATTTCCTTAATACCTCTACTAATAAGTTTAATTATTTATTAAACACGTACATTTTCAGACCAATATGCTCTATTGGAGGCTATATAAAGATGAATGAAACTATGGTCATAATGTTCAATATCTTATAATATCTACTATTTTCATACTAATTATCAAAGTGCCTAATATTTCATTATTAAATATCTTCAAATTCCACGCTATATCAATATCCCCCTTTTCAGAATGGCTTGGCCATTGGTGGCCTTGATTCCCACGTGGCAGAAACAAGGCATTGTTGAGAAAGAACTGAAGTTGCTTTGGGCACCACTGGTTCATATCATCTTACATATTTACAAAAGGCCATTTGCCTTTAGAATCTGGCCCTAACTATATAATCAATAACAGAATGAAGAGTTAGATACAGTGATAATAAGAAAAAAAAGATACATGACCTTGGGTGGGCAAGGCAAGTCAACTGTGATTATGCATAAAATATAATGCACATTTAGTTGGAGAAAATACTGGCCCTGTCATTGTTTCAATACTACGTTATCTTTTATGTGCACAGAATGAGACTCTCAGGGCCAGGGGAGGTGGCTCATGCCTGTAATCCCAGCACTCTGGGAGGCCCAGGCAGGTGGATGGCCTGAGCTCAAAAGTTCAATACCAGTCTGAGCTAGAGCCATGCCCTGTCTCTAAAAATAGCTGGAGTTATGGCCAGCGCCTGTAGTCACAGCTACTTGGGAAGCTAAGGCAAGAGGATCACTTGTGTCCAAGAGTTTGAGATTGCTGTGAGCTATGACTCCATGGACACACTCTACTGAGGGCGACAAAGTAAGATGCTGTCTCTAAAACAAAAAACGAAACAAAAAACCTAAATGAGGCAGTGAGGCTTTTTCTTTTTCTTTTTGTTGAAGTCCATACGATCAGAATACCGAGGATGATGCTGTCATTAGGTGTTTGGAGGATTTTCTTCTCCATTCCCTGGGTTTCCGTGAGGAGAATTTTGCCCCACATTCTCCTAGCTTCTCACCCCTCCTTTACTCTTTCCGTTGAAGGTGGGGGGGAGGGAGGTTGTGGGTTTGTCGGTCACATTAAGACAGCAGCCGCCTTTTTTCTGCATGAGGGCGGAGACGTCAGGATGGGAGGAAGGGCTCTTGGCCGTCATCAGAGTGACTGGCTGGACTCCACAGAGACATCTCTGGGGGAGTGGGGTGGTCCTGAAACTCCCACGTTCTGGCCAAAGCACTGCTTCTCTTCCTTGGTTGTAGACCCTTGGATGCAGATTGCTGCCATCTGATTTGCAGGTGACGTTTATCCCAATTTGCAAGGGCAAAAATAAGATCCTAGTCCAAGCATTGCTATATTCTCCCAGCTAATAGAAATTTCATTTAACAATTTTTACTGGCATCCCAGAGACGTGATTTGAATGTACTCCCAAAGCATGTGGTGGAAACTTAACACCCACTGTGACATTGTTGGGAGGTAGGACCTAATGGGGGTGTTTAGGCTGTAAGGAATTCACCCTCAGGAATGGATTAATGCCCCTCATGGAGGGGCTGGAGGCTGTGAGTTCAGGCTCTCACTCTTTCACTCTGTCTTTGCCCTTCTACCAGGGGACTACCCAGCGTGAAGGTCCTTGCCAGATCCAACCTCTTGGACTTCCCAGCCTCCAAACTGTGAGCTAACAGATTTCTGTTTACCTTAAATTACCATTCTACCGTTGTAACACAAAACGAATAGAGACAGGGGAAATCAATATTAAGCAAGGGTGGAATCTTAATATTTTTACATTATTAGATTAGTTAGTACCAATGTCTTTTTCCTAAGTAATTGTCTGCTTTACTTGGCACAATCTAGAAACAAATAATTGCCACTCACATATAATAGCAACGTATTTTATTTCCCAGACCAATGTATCATTTCCTGATCTAGCTGATTTGGAGCACACTGTTTACGAAGACGGCAACCCTCAATTGGAATGGCACTTTGGTTTTGATAGTGTATCATATCATAGCACTTACTCTTTTGTAACACCAAGTAGAAACAAATCCCTTTCAATTTCCCCAGCTCCAGCAGCAAGCATTTCAACCCTAGAGGTTTCCAAAATAAATAAAAAATGTATTCCAGTGCCGGCAGAAAGACATCATCAGATTTTCAGACACAGCTTTCTATGTTTTTGAACATTTTAAAGTCCTCTGCCGTTAACAGCCCCTGTTAGACGTGCATTTGCTCCCTTTCAATTAAAGTTTTTTAGGGGCACTTTCTCCTTCATCTTTCTCCTCCACTAAACAGTGAACCTCTCTACTTAGCGCTTCTTAGCAAAATGTGAATTATGGCACTTTGGTTACTTTTCTCAAAATTTCTGAATTTTTCTATTTTCTGCAATTTTGAATTAATATCCCATTTTATTGCTATACCATTTAATTTTGTAATGTTTATCATTTTCTTCATGAAAAAATAATATTTTAAACCTTAGAAAACCTGAAAAGTATTTGAAAGTATTGGGAGAGGGGAAAAGGGGAAAAGTCATCTATATTTCTTAATAGCGATGAGCATTTTTGTGCATATTCTTATGAGTTTTTCTCTCTAAACTTACAATATTTAAAATATATTTTCTCTAATAGTGCTGTTTATGGATTGGTGAGATTTAAAAGGGTTGAATTAGGCACTTAACTCCTCCTTCAGCTCTGTATGTGAACTTCCCATCTTCTGTTTTTGCTCTGCGATTCATCCTTTGCAGACCAGGGACAGAAAAGCGACACACAAAAATATCAAGTAACTTTTAAAGTTAATAAGTGGCTAGAGATTTTTGCTTTCGTTGTTGTTGTCTGTTAGGTTGTTTTCTTTCTCACCTGGGCGGGTCACTGCTTTTTGACTATTTTTTCAAATATGCCAAGAAGGTGAAATTAATCTTGAATGAGTTCTAGAATTTTAAGTGACTTGAATTGTTTTATCTAAAAATAATTTTTTATTCTTATTTTAGAAAGAAATAAATGCATATTACTAGAAAGTCAGAAAACACAAACGCAAATAATTTTTCTCAACAAACACCAACCAAGTTGTTATCTGCTGCTCACATCCTTAGAGACAGTCCCTGTCACTCCTTTACAGGGACTTACTTCTTAAATCCATAAATATTAATCAAAATGTGAGCTTTCTTCCAGGCTCTGTTCATAGGTAGCTGACATTCTGGGGGAGGGAAGCAGATAATAAACAGAAATAAATTACATATAATATAATTTTCTGTCGTGATTAGATTACACTGATTCACTTCCTTAGCAGTTGCAGGGGGAGCTCTATCTATTTATCTATCACCTGTCTATTTATCCATCTACTTATCTATCATCTATCAATCATCTATCAGCTACTTATCAATTTATCACATTTCAATGTGTCATCTATCTACCTGTCTTCATCATCATCTATCTCTGTCTGTCTGTCTGTCTGTCTATCTATCTACCTACCTAGGAACATTTATTTTCAGTATTATAGCTTCTTTGAAATTCTTGTCTTTCTGCTGAGGGAAGTGGAACTTTATTTCCTTCTATGGGGAGAAGCCGGGCAAATTGAAAAAGCCTCTAAAGTCATAGAATCCTGGTTGGGTGATATTGGTCACGTCAATTTTCTCCTGCGCATCTTAACTTCCGTGGCTGGTAAGAGAAGATACAAGACCTTTCTGTCTCTGAATCTGTGGCTCATGGAAGGATAAAAAAATAGTTCACAATTTTTAAAAATATTTGCCACTGCAAGTATGTGTACATGAATGATCCAAATTTGCAAAGGTGTCTGACTTATAGTCTGTGGGCCTCATGTGTATTAGTTGAGGATTGTTTTGCTTATCTGTGGTGGCAGATATCACAAAAATTATGCATGGACCCCCTTTTCTTTTTCTTCTTATCAGCTTTCATTAGGGTTTGTGTATTCAATGCACAGCTCAAGACAACAATTCTTCTTCCAGGGTGGTGCAGAGAAGCCAAAAGGTTGGGCAAAAAAAAAAAAAAAATCTATAAACTCACAGTCAAGAACTACTGGGTTTAATGCCCAATGTCCCCTTCCACTCCAACATTCTGTGAAAGATTTGCTATGGGAAGGTTGAAGCTGGTGGCATCCTGACGATTCCAGGATGCAGCCTCGTTTCTATTAATATCATGTCTGGTATGTGTTGATCTGTTCAGGTTTAGAGCAATATTTTAGAGTTTCAAGTACATTTTATGTCTAGTTTTCCCTCAAATACCTGCCTCTTCTCTTGCTTTGGAGTTCTCTAATACATCTCTGTAGATCTTAATGTCTGCTCTTGCAGAGTGGGGTTTACTTGTGCCTGTGAATCAGGAATCCCACGCACACATGTAACGCAATCGCAGTTCTAATGAATGCAAAAAGCAGGACTAAAAATGACTGCACAATCATATGCTATGGTCTGGAATATAATAATTTTAATTACTGATCACAAAACAAAGTGTGTGTATGTTAGAAGCTAAGAAAATGAGAGACAGCTGCCTTAAATCTTTCTAGAACATTGGGGTAAATATAAACAAACAAACAAATAGCAAACACAGCCATGATGAAAGTAGCCTTGGGGTTCAGGGTGGGGCAGCAGGTTCGTGGATTCTTTTTACGTGCACACTATTTGTCCTGAAAAATAAGTGTATCCATCTTGTAATTCTCTCTTCCCAATGGAAAATGGAATCAGTTGTAAGTGTATTTACTTATGTAAAACTTTATACTTCATTGACATCCTCAAAAATCAGTTGTCCAACATCTGGAAGGAAAACTCTCCAATATATGTCAGGGAATTTAAAATACTTTCCTACTGACATGTATTATACACCCAAACCAACACTATGTCAAAGAAAAACATTTATGCTCCTTCACTGGGTTGTCCATACCCATTCATTTGGTCTTCTGATATCCAGTGTTGGCATTGATTCTCTTTTCCTGAAATGAAGGAGAAGAGAGCTCCAGTTTTCAGATTAAGAAAGCAAACTCATAGATGCATGGATTTTAGTGACAAGGAAGAAAAAGCTTCAAGATTTCAAGCTGGAAGCCTGCTGATTAATTGCATTTTCTAGCTCATTATGTTAGTAACTATAGTTCATTGCATGGACAAGTACAACTCACCCTGTAATCTATGTGCATGTCAAATTTCTCTACATTGATATGTATTTAAAACTCATTTTAAATGCTTCCTTGCTCAAACTCTGTGAGGGCAAGTCTTTGGTCCACCCTCTTCACTGTCAAGTTCCAAGTATTACAGCAGTACCTGGCATTTGGACAGACCTTAAAAGTAATTGAGTGAATAAGAAAATAAATGGTTTAATAAATGAGTTAATAAAGATACAGCATGAGGAGACATTGTTAGTTAAAACTTCCAGTGATTTCCTCAATTTTCATGTTGTATACATGGACATTTTCATGATATCAAGATCTAAAGACTCACTTCTCTAGTCATTTTATTAAAGAATCCCTTTTCTGGGTGGTGCCTGTGGGTCAGTCGGTAAGGCGCCAGCCCCATATACCGAGGGTGGTAGGTTCGAACCTGGCCTCGGCCAAAGTGCAACAAAAAACATAGCCAGGCACTGTGGCGGACGCCTGTAGTCCCAGCTACTCGGGAGGCTGAGGCAAGAGATTCGCCTAAGCCCAAGAGCTGGAGGTTGCTGTGAGCTGTGACTCCACGGCACTCTACCAAGAGCAACAAAGTGAGACTCTGTCTCTACAAAAAAAAAAAGAAAGAAAGAAAGAAAAAGAATCCCTTTTCTATCATCTCAGTTTTGTTGATAGTTGGCAATAAACTGAGGCTTTTGTGCAATGTTTCTACAAAATTTTATTTTTTATTTAGATGTGGAATGACAAGGAAATGTTGTATGTCTCTTGCAGATGAACACATCTGACCCAGGATAATTTGGGTAAGCAGTGCTGGCCCTGTGCAATTATTCTGGAAGTTATTAAATCACGCTGTAGCTGAAGATGCTAGAATCAGGAGGGGACAGGGTCTAGGGAAACTCAGCTGGCTGGAACAGGCCTTCGGAAGTCAATGGATTTATTCACAGACACCTGGGGGGCTCAGGCTTGATTTGGGCAGGAACAGAAACCATTGATCCAAGCAAGTGGTTGCAGCAAGAAAGGAAGCAGCTTAGGCGGAAACTCAAGCAGGTGATGGTGATGGGCCCAGGTGGGATGTTACCAGATAAAGGCTGCCCTTGGGACAAAATTTCAATCATGAGCCTCTATTTTGACTTGTACTAATACATGATCTGAGAAGGCCACCATTCGGATGAGGGGTACATACGTGCCAAGAGGGTACACACGTATGAGGCTTACATACATACGAGGGGTACATATGTTCCAACAGGACTAATTTGGTACTTCCTGTGAGGAAGCTGAGGGCTCCCATCTGCCTTCCACTTTATTCTAGAATGGCTCGGGGGCCAGCAGGACTTAGCTGTAGGTGAAGGGCACCGGACAATGCAGCTGAAATTTAAGAAAGGTAAAGAATGAAAAGCCAATTCCTTAAGAAGTTAATGCCAAGTCATGGGTCCGAGATTTTTCATCCACTTGTGAAAAAGCTTTGACTGTTGCCATTAACATCAAGGAAACGTGCAAGTGTGCTGGGGTGCAGCCCAGTGCTGCAGCTCCGTGGAAACCATCTTTCTCTCACCTGTCCTACCTCATTGCGGTTCAGTTCAGGTGGGATCTTGTCAAAGAAAAAATGCAATTCTGGATTTAGGATTTTATTCTAAATCAAAAGGGATTATTTTTGTTCTAAAAGATTATTGTGAAGGGAATGGAGAGTGACTACTACCCTTAACAGGGGGGGGCTATTACAGTAGCGCAAATGCTGTGACAGTTGGGCTTGCAAAGGTCTCGAGAATTAGGCAAAAAGGGGTTTTCTTTTGTAGTGAGGTGTAGACAAAGAACCAGACATGAGGAAACGGGATGAAAGGGAGAATGTTCTACCCTGAGGCCAGCCTGTTCTCAGGAGGGCTTGCATGCTGTCTAAGGCTGAGGGCCGGCCCGCACTCAACAACCTAGGGGAGGAGAGAGTTGCTCAGTGGGGGTGAGCAGGCCAGCTGCACATTTATGAGCAAAGAAGGGAAATTTGGGGGGTCTGTACATGGCCTTGTCCTGGGTACGTAAGGGGGCAAGCCTACATAAATCTTATCTACTTTCCATGAGGAAGGGCAGCTTTTTGCAGTAAGTGATTTTCCAGAACACAAATGGTGTGGAGTGGGGGTCGGGGTAGGAGTTCTCTCCTCAAACCTTCACTGTTTTCCAGGATTCCAGGGCTCAGGTAACATTCCATGTTCCCCAGCTCAGCTCTGGGGCAGGGTTTTGATTGCTAGGGGCTCATGGAACCTAGAAGGGTGTGGGATCTGCTACGAATCCTGGCTGGTCCCTGCAGAGGGTGGCTCCTTGGGTCTCAGGTCCATGCTGTTCCAGCTGGCCAGCGGCGCAGAGAGGGGTGAGGAGATAGGGAGCTGACCGCAGGAAGGGCTTGTGTTTCGGCCCAGTCCCTGAGTGCAACGTCTCTAACCATCGAGACCATCACAGGTAAAATGCCGAACTCACGTGAATTCACAAAATCCCCTTTCGGCTGCATACAGTCCCAGTAGGAAATCCACCTCATTGAGATAAATATATTAAGGGAATTCAGAACCTTGATACCATGACTGCCTAATTTCTGGATGACTGAATTTCTTCTCTTTTATCTTGTTAGTAAAAGGGGTTGCCTTGGCTAAAGTCAGCTAGCATGGTCATAAAAATTATCCTTATAGTGACTTGACGGAAAAAGGAAAGGATATGATATTTATGTGCAAACAACAACCGAGAAGCACAGTAGCACTTTTTATCTTCTGTATGCATTAAAAAAAAATAATAAAGATCCATATGATGCCCAGTCATTGGCTTGGGAGGCAAGAGAGGCAAGCTGTACTAAAATATACTGTTTCTGATTAAGAAAACACTTTTTTATTCATATAAAGTATTTATTAGGTATTGGATTTTATAAACTGTTTGGTCCCGGAGTCTTTATTTTAAAAAGGTTATTCTGAATGCATTACCAAGTATCCTGTGGAATATTTTACATAAAAGGCAGGAAAAAATGTATAAATGTAAACAGGCTAATTGTATGCAGATATAAATTATGGATGTTGGTCTTATGAAAAAGCTTTGCTGATTTCCAGGGGTCTTACTCAGCAGCTCTGCGTCTCGTCTAAGGGGATATTTAGTATGGCTGTGATGTGCAGAATTTAAAACAAAACTTTGAATTCTGGAGAATAAAATATAGCCCAATTGTGCTAAGATCACACTGCTGGGAGAATGGGGTTTTTATCTTATTTTATTGCTGTTGACGTCTCTGCTCATTAGCGCCGTTGTCCTAGGTGTGCTCTCGTCTCCAGATGCTGTGCAAAGGCAGAGGGTTAGGGAAGGCTGTTTATGGCTCTGTGATGCTTCTCAGTTGTCACCATGGTGACACTGCCTCCCATACTCTATCTACATGGTTCTCGTTGCTCAAGTGGGCACGTCATACTCAAAACTACATTGGGAGCGATGTCTGGAGTCTCAGATGTTCTAGGTTGCTAAATCTTCCCTCCCCTTCCTCCAATTCCCCAAGCAAATAAAAACACGAAACTTATGAAGGATGCCATAAAAGACAGTCAAGATGAATGCAAAGGACTGGGATATGCTGGAACTGTGTCATTCCACCACCAATTTTTATCTAAGTTATATCAACAAATTTAACCTTGAGTTAGAGAAACTTCCCATCCCATCTCAAAGCACTGAGGAAATATGGACAATGAACAACTCCATAAGGGTGAAACAATTGGCCTAATCTTTTATTGGATGTGACACAAAATGTGGTGGAGATTTATGTGGACAGCATCAACCTTTAGGTGACAGGTGTTGTTCATGCCTCCTAGTGACTAATTGACTACAACAGGCTGACTTTGCTTTCCAGACAGCATCCCTTGTTTACTTGTGAGATGTTTCGTCCTTATTCTAAACTGAGTCATAAACTTAGGATTTGAAACTAATGGGAGTTTCTATTATACACAACAGCAGAATAAACTTTCAAATGAGTTTTAATACAGTCTTAAGAAGGCATCCTGGGGATTAACTCTGTGGAGAGATGGATAGCAGAGTAAAAAACACAAAGGCTTGGTGCAGTGGTTCACACCTGTAATCCTAGCACTTTGGGAGGCTGAGGTGAATGAATCGCTTGAGCTCAAAAGTTCCAGACCAGCCTGAGCAAGAGTGAGACCCTGTCTCTGCAAAGAGAAAAACTAACTGGGCGTTGTGGCAGGCGTCTGTAGTCCCAGCTACTAAGGAACCTGAGAGCAAGAGGATCACTGGAGCTGAAGAGTTTGAGGTTCTTGTGAGGTATGACACCATGACACCATGGCACTCTACCCAGGGCAACTAATTGAGATTCTGTTTCAAAAAACAAAACAAAACAAAAAACAAACAACCCTCCACCCCCCACACAAACAAGGCTTATAGATGTGCATAGGATCTGTTCTTGTGGTTGAATTGTACTATTTGTGAGCAAGTCATTCACCAAGAAAATGTGTTGTGAAAATCAGACTATAGACCAGGTTATCTGGAGGACATTTGGTCTTGGCCTTGGTTCTTTCTGAAATCTGCTTTACCCACTGCTGCTCTTTGCTCACTCTAATTGAGGTTCCTTATTATGGATTTCTCGTCTCAGCACCTTCAAAATTTCCCAGCGAGGACGTAATGTCCACAGCAGGTCCAGCCAATTTCATGGGTTACTTAATTTGAATGAAGTAGTTTCTGTCAAAATGTTAATACTATATCGGCCTCCCTGTGAAAGCACATATAGTGAGAATGAGATGGAGTCTGTCGGGCTGGGCAGACATGACCCAGCTGGTCTGGTCAGTTTAGGTCCTGCCTGACCTTCATCCCCTGTCTCCCATTCTTACAGTTTTATAAATTTAGCTCCCACCCTGAAGTTGCCTATCTTGAGTAGTTTAGGTAGATTGATTTAGGAGATTAACTTTTGAATTGAAATGTTGTTTGGGTTGTGAGTTATACAGATTATAGTTTACTATGGGTCATGGGTTCTGCTGATTATTGTTTAAGACAAGGGTTAACATTTGACTGTTGACATGGTCTTTACCTTGAACTGAAATATATAAAACTGTAATGTTGGAGATGGAAGATCAGGACAGTCTTGGAGAGGCTACTCTCGCGCTTTCTAGAATCCCGGTCTTTTGACAAAGTTTAGTGGCCCTATCCCCATCTTTGCAGTGACAGTGACAGGGACCGGGACCCTCTTTGTCTGGTAACACCTGAGCCAATATACTTGAGTTTCCCTTGGTTGCTTCAAAAATGAACTTGAAGTTAGCACAGTGGGGTCATTTATCCAGCAAGTAACCATTGAGTGCTTACTGTAAATCAAAATGATGCAAAAATAGTCTCTTAATAGCCTTGCAAAATAGGCATCGGCTCAGCTTAAAGATGATAAAAATTAGGGTAAGCAATGTCAGGGATTTGCTTCTGCATCACATTGTCCTTTGCAATGCAGTCAGTCAAGTAGAGACTAGCAAATGATTTGGTTAACTTAAGATGTGTGGCCAGCCAAAAACCATTCTAATCTGCAGTCCTGAAAATCTGATTTGAAAATCTGTACTGACTAAATTGGCCTGGGAACGTCAAACAGAGCATGTATCTCCTGCCAAATAGCTTCAGCTTTGTTATGTTGGAAACTGGAGATACACACACTTTTCAAAGAAAATACTGTAATTTACAAAGACAAGTCCCCAGATAATTCAGTATGAACTCTTCAGTTATATATATATATATATATATATTTTTTGGGGGGGGGTGTAAAATATTTCTAATTGCCTTCAGAACACTCATTCTGCTTTCTAAATTGTAAGGGGTTTCAGGCTAAGTCCAGTTGCTCCTCTCACAAAGGCTAATAATTGAGACAATGAGGTGAAGGAGTTCAGAAAATTTCATTCTAAAATATAAGTCCCTCATATAAAGAATATTTTTTATTGAAGGTCTTTCAAGGTCAAAGAGCACTAGAAGCCTTCCCTCCATATACTGAACTGACCTGATGGAAAGATGGAAGGGGACAATGGACTCTACTCTCCCTTCCTTTATCTCAATATGTTGCAGGAATAAAGGTCAAGAACATCAACAGACCAGGACCAAATCATTTAAGTTAGACGTACCTGCCTCCCAGGTAATTCACAAGTCAATCTATTCCTCCCATCTTCGATTCATCCTCCCTAGCAACTTCCCTAGCAACAGTTTATCTACCCAACTCCTCAGTTCCCCTCCCCCAAAAAATGTGTATAAAAATATCTGAACTTCATTGGAAAATTGGGTTATCACTTTGTAATTTCTCCTGATGCACACACTAACTAAATCCTTTCTTTTATTAATCTGCCTTAATGGTGAATTGATTTTTCAGCAAACTTTTGGAGGAAAGAGGATGTTTCCCCTCACTCCTACAGAGGATTGCCAAGGAAAGGAATTTTTCAATATGACATCTTGGGAGATGACATGTTTCTTTTTTCTTTTTAATATAATGTTTTAGGAGAATGGGAGAAGCTGCCTCA
>CAUYRH010152344.1:0-23888 GCA_963574655.1 Perodicticus potto
AGGCTATGTTAAATAGTTTAATGAAAATATTTTAGATTGTATATAAAGTCAGCACATTGTGCCCCATGAGTGCACCAATGTACACAATTATGATTTAATAAAAATTAAAAAAAAAAAGAAATCAGGAGTTATACTTTACCTCTTTGTGGATGGAGTATATACACAAAATATGTTGAATTGTTCTATATTAGGGTTTAATTTATTCTTCAAATAGTTTTTTAACTTTGAATTTTTTTTCTTTTCAACCTTTTGATGCAATGTTAGAAAAATATGTCTGTTTGTTTTCTGAGATTTCCTAGATCTGTTTCCTTTCCTCAATTTTATGAGGATTTTTTTCTTTTATCTCCATTTTTCCACATTCTGTTCATTTTGACTCCAATCACAATATTTCTCCTTAGTTTATATCTCTGACTAATGGGATAACATTGTTTTTTCCAGAGCTTAAGTACTTGGCTGCTCCATACATCAGAGTTCATGGAAATTCTTTTCATGTACCAATAGCATACTAGGTAAAACTTCTTCCAAATTCTGTCTCTTCTCTAGTGGTCCTGCTATATCCAATAAGTCCTTTTTTTTTCTTTGTAGCTCTCCTGTTCTCAGATTAATCTGATGTGCCATTGTTCCTACAGGGACAAAGAAAGAAAGCATCTCCTCCACATTTTGAACATATGCTCAAAATGAAATGACAGTAGAAAGATATATAGTATAAAAAACACACAAATTAATTGTAATATGCATAGAGGAAAATTATGTAACAGTTGTTATCCAGTAATCCAATGCGATATAGATGTTTATATACCCTTTTTTCATTTTGAAAGGAGAGATGGGGAATATAGATGTATTTGTGTGTGGGTGATAGAAAATAATTATTATGGAGAATAAATGGACCCAGGAGACAGGGATTAACTTGTAAGTGATGTTCTTTGGAAGTCGAATGAGTCCTAGACAGATGTTATCTTTTGTAAAAGCTCATTCAGATGTGGTTGCATTCCTTGTTCTTCTTTCTGGGATAGATAATGAGATTTCAGGAGGGAGATAGAAGGTAGTTGTGTTGTCTTTGGTGGATCTAGTCTTAAGGGAGATAAGGAAATATCAAAGGAACCTCTCTTCCAGCCTCTGCTAAACTTCAAGGTCCATTAATTTAAAATAATAAAGCACACCAAGTTGTATTTTGGAGTGAAATTTTCTGGTCTCCTTCCTTTCTCCTGTCTGAAACTTTTCCAGAAGTTTCACACACTAAAATCTCAGTTAGTGTTATGAAAAGTGAATTGTGTTAGTAATTGAGTGGCAAGAGATGGAGAAAGAAATGAACATAGATTAAAATGAAGCTAAGCAAAAAGTAATATCTAAGCACATTTTCTCATACTCTATTATACCGGTTTCCCCTTCACAGGAATAGTTCAGAACAATAGAATGGCTTAGCCTCATTTATCTGATGAAAACATTGACCTTGTCTTTCAGAAGGTACAGATCAGAGTTTATTTATCGTTACTGACTTACATATAAGCAGTATTTCTCACCAATGATCAGATGAGTTCCTCCCTGTTGGACTGACAGCTTATCTAGTATATTGTAATTTTGAAATACAACAAAGCCTAGACATTTAACTTCTGATTGGAGTACTCCAAGTTCTTGTATAAAGATATTGAACTCATGTTTTATTGCCATGGAAAGATTGAGAATTGCCTTTTGAAATTATTTTTTATTTTCATTTTGTAATAATTTTCTAAATTTCAGAATATTAGGGAGTACATGTTTTGTTAAGATACTTTGTTTTTGGACTGATTGAGTCAAAGTTATAAGTGTTTCCTTCACCCAGATAGGGTGCAGTCTACCCTCTACGTGTGAATTTATCCATCTCCTCCTCTCCCATCCCTCCAGCTTGATTTGCTTTGAGATTTACTTTCAGATGTGCACTTATGTGTTGATCCATGAGTACCAAATTGGTATTGAATACATGTGTTTGTTTTTATATTCTTGTGATGTTTCACTTAGAAGAATGGTTTCTAGTTCCATCCAGATTGCCTCAAAAGATTATCGATTGCCAGGCCTTTTCTGCCAGGCCTTTTCACATGCTGGGAAAAATAGCTTAGCACTGAATAGAACCTAGAATTATGACATGCAAGTGGGTTTTCTACAAGATCATGTCTAATACATTTGTGTGGCACCACTTTGTGAACAAAAGAATTCATTTATAATTTTGCTGGAATTAAAAGTGGAGTATGTAGAGGGTGTCACGTTTACTATGTCCACAGTGCTCTGACCATCTTGGTGGAAACCATTTGTATTTCTTGTCATCATACAACATAAAAATACCAGTGTTGTTTACAAATAAGATCAGAGTGGAATTTATAATCCACCAGGCCGGAGTGTGTTGTGTCTTGTTTTCTGTTATATTGAGATATACACATCTTTAGCTTTCATGTATCTCTGTCAGTCTATGAGACACATGAAAGCTACATATTTGCTCTAAGAAGCCCTTAATTTGGTTCTGGAAATTATAGAGCTTGATTTTGTGACCTGGCCAAATTAATCCAAACTATCATTCAATTTTTTTTTTAATAATCTTTGAAGTCTAATAGCCAAATTAAAAGAGAAGTTGAACTACCTCAAGTTGCGCTAGGCTGACTTGTGAGCCATCCATAATATCTGGAGAATTGGCAAGTGTTGACATCATAAGAGATAGTGTCAGAACCATCTATGATCTTGTGAGAAATGTAAAGATATCACTTTTGGAATCAAACCATAGGGTCTAATTGCAATATTGCACTTGTATGCCACTTAGGAAAGGTCTGGCACCATCCCTATTTGTAATGCAAAGGAAAGTTTCTTTCTAGTGACTTTACCCAGCAAAAGACAGCCCTTGAGCATCTCTAGAGATTTTCTGTGCTCAGTCAACTCACCAACAGAAGCATAATGACATTGTTTCCCTGGTTGTGGATGCCATATCTTGTCATATATCCAATATCTATCTCCCATATTAGATCCACCAGGTGCTGGAATTGACAATAATAAAAAGTTTAGGTTCTTTTACATGACCAAGATAACAATATGACCACCAATTGAATTGATTCGTTAATGTGGCCAGAGTTTGGAAGACTGGTCCAAAGGAATGCCAGGTCTCTGCCTGATCTTTTGGAAAAACAAAAAGGTTGATAATAAAAAGATAGAATTTGAAAGAAAGATAAGAGGGACAGTAGGATAGATTGAGACAGTCTCTAACCATCTCTTAGTGGTTGAACCACAAAGGAAAAGGCTTTAAAGGGTTTCTTTTTGTTTTTGTTTTTTTTCTCCACAAGAGAGGTTTAAAAAGAAAAGTGATAAGGATTAGTTGAAAGTGAGGTTTCTTTATTTATGGTGTTGGGAAAATAGCTGTCTCTCTCATGCTGCTTTCTGTTTCAGGGGCATTTGTATTTCATGTAGGATTGGCCTGGGAAATCTCTTCTTTCAAATCAGCTTCAGCAGTGGTTTTCCAATACTTCCTAGGTATTTAGGTATGGTTCACATGAATCCAGGATTTTTTTTCTTTTATTTTGATGCCAGTGGTTAGTGGTTGTTGGCAGTTCATAAGAGCCTTCTCAGCAAGGTGATAGTGTGGGTTTTCTTCTAAAAAATTTGATGTGCACATGGTCTTTTGGATGAAAAAGTTGGCAAAGCATGTCATGCAGTGAAAGCCAGACTCTTTCCACTTGTTGATGATATGCTGCAAGTACACTAGTATCTGCACACAGTTAGTCACAGCATCAGATTATTCACTTAAGTCCCAATAGTGTTCATTCAACTCAGGAATGAAAGGTTTTGAGGTGCCCATAGGCATGGAGTGACCAAATACTATTTCAAAAGTGTTAATCTGTGCCTTATATTTGGAGTATTTCAGATTTTTATAATTACCAGAGGTAATGCTTCTGGCCATTTTTCTTGATAGACTTTTCCCAAAGTCCTTTTTGCATCTAGATTTTTATGTTCCACTTGCCCTGAGAATTGAGAATGATATAGAATGTGAAATTTTAATGAATACCCTAGAGTTTTTGTGAGCAAATGGTTTATTTCTGCTATAAAATGAGTCCTTTGGTCTGACTCAATCCATAAAGGGATGCCAAAAAATGGAGTAAGCTCATTACTAATTTCTTTACCACTGTTGTTGCATCAGCGTGTCTAGTTGGAGAGCATTCAGTCTATCTACTCAACATAAAGGCAATATCTGCAGTGAGAAAAGCCTAAAACTAAAGGAAATCTACAAAATCTACATGAAGTGCCGTGAAGTCCAGCATGGGCCTTGGAGGGCTTCCCAAAGTAAGTAGATTTTCCCTGAGAAATTTGGTGGTATTTACAAATAGTGCACTGGGAAATAACGTGGTAAGAAATTTTATAAATCCCAAGGCAGTACCAACTCTCTTTAGTACCTTAATTGTACCCTGTCTGCACATAGATCCCATTTTATAGGAGATAATTGCAAGCCAAAATGTTAAAATAAGGGGTACCACAGGAAGTAAATTTTGATCAATATACAACCTGTCTGATAATAGTTTGGCACTCTTTGTATTCTTATAGACTTTTGAGAATATGAGGCATTACCCTTACGATCAATAATATTTATCAGGAATAAAGACAGGTTAATAAATTAGCTGGACAAAGGTGGGAGGGTGAGTTTGGGGGCACATAGCAGCCTACTTTGCCTTATCATTTCCAGGGATGTAGTATCAGTTTCCTTAGCATGGGCTGAGTGATGGGCAGTAGCAATCTTAGTAGGAAGGTGACTAGCCTATAGCAGGGCAGCAATTATGTGTTCACTGGCAAGAGGATGCCAGCAGAAGTTGCAAATCCATGGATCCAGCTTGAGCCAGAGTGACACCCCGTCTCTAAAAATAGCCGAGCATTATGGCAAGTGCCTTTAGTACCAGCTCCTTGGGATGCTGAGGCAAAAGAATTACTTGAGCCCAAGAGTTGGAAGTTGCTGTGAGCCATGCTGCCATGGCACTCTACTGAGGCTGAAAAAGTAAGACTGTCTCAAAAAAAAAAAAAAAAAAAAAAGAATCCATGAAATTTCCAAAGTGTGCCAACTGAATGGCAGACTCCAAAGACGTATTTGGAATCTCTGTAAATAGTGGCAGGTTTCCTTTTACCAGAGAGCAAACTCTGTCGAGAACTTCAAGCTAACCAGCCATGCAGAACAGAGAATATACTTCAAGGGTTTCATGTGGAGCAAACTATGGCATAGCCAGGTATTATGCTCATCTTGGAATCTCACTTATAAGAGTCATCACAAAAAAGTCTGTTGTCTAAAGAGATGTTTGGGGGATCCCCTCGTGGCTTTGAATCTACTTCTATATCTGTAAGGCAATCTTACGGACTACAGATGGTCTCTATCAGCAGGGAGAGAAGTAGTTCATGGATGGATTTAAAGCACTGCCATGATGTAAGGTAATGGAAAGAATGGTCAATAGGGCTTGCTTGTAGGCAGTCAGCCATCACATAAAGAGGTGCTCTGTCTTATGAACTTGTAAGAACAGACACAGCATGGAGATTCTAGAGGTGAATGGAGGAGCCTAAGTAAGAGTGCTGACCTTGTCAATTAAGACAACAGCTGCTGCTTCTGCATGGGGGCATGACTTCTGCTGCAGGGCCCAACTGGTATAGAAAACACAGGATGAATCCGAGAAGCAAAGTGCTGCCCTAGAACACCAGCAGCAATCTCATTATTTTCAAGGCAGTGTAGGTGAAAAGTTAATCAAATTTAGGTAAGCCTAGAGCAGGAGGTATAAACAATGCTAATTTTAAGACTTGAAAGGAATTTAAGGCTCTTGAGTAATAGAGAATGGGCTCAAAAATGGTGGCTGGGAGAAGGAAAGAGAAAGATTAAGCAAGGGCAGAAAAAGTAGGATTCAGTGGTCAGCCAGAATCCAGACAGCTATCTCTAGAAATTGACATTTCTTCATTTTGGGAAAAGGGGTGAACACAATTGACTCTAGACATGTTAGGGTAAGCTTTTGAGTGCTCTGAGCTATTTCCTGTCCTAAGTAGGTTACAGTTGTCTGGCGCCATTGAAGACATGGAGCTTTATGATCTTGTTCAGCTAGAATTTTTAGGTAAGGGTGTCTTGTTTAGTCTAGATATATCCTGTTTAGCCTGATACAAAAGATCATCAACATACCAGAAAAGAGTGGATCTTTGGGTAAATCAGCTATAAGGATATGAAAAAAATATTGAAGATTTACTGTGTCCATGAAGTATGCTAGTTCATCTTAATTGTCTCCCTCTAAAGATAAATGCACAGAGAAATTGTGAGTCAGGATGCCACAGAATTGAAAAGAAAGCTGAGCAAAGTCACTTACTTTAAACCAAGCTACCTCAGCAGGAATGAATGGAAAGATGGTGACAGGATTAGGGATGATGGGTGGCAAGGGATTATAAAGAAGCACATGGCTGTTAGATCTCCAAAAAATGGATATATTTGATTCCTGTCTGAATCATACTTTTCTTCTTCCTTTACTGGTAAAACTGAGGTGTTACAGGGAGAGATAGTAAATATAAGTATGGGTGCTGTACTTTAATCTATTCCAAATTCTATTTTCCACTCTGTGTCTCATGAGAGGGCATACTAAGTTACTGAAGGGAAACACTTGTTTCTTTCCAGAAAGAGGCTTGGTCTGCACCCAGTAGCAGTTCAATCCCATCCTCAGAGCAATTTAAATCAAGATGGGTTTCCCTTAGAGAGTAGGAGGTTTGAAGTTTGGGTGAGGACAGAGAAATAAAAATGTCTTCTTTATTATACTGTATAGTGGTATTAAATTTACATATCCAGTCTCTATCTGAAATGATTGCTGGTGAGGAATCAGATACAAGAAGGGCATGGGGGGTATTATGGAGACCTAAGGATACCGGGGTGGCCTGAGTTATAGGCAATAAAATATGTTGCCCAGGACTCTAGCCCCTTGCATGGTCTACTTTAATAGTGGGTTCTGGGGTACTTTTGAAGATTGACTGAACACATCTGTCAATGGGGTATTATTCCATAGAGAAGAAAAATGAACCTTCACCAGGTGTTGTTTTAGGGAGAGTTTTTTCCCCCAAGTTTTCCTTTAAGTGCAGAACAATTATTTTTTCAGTGCCTTAATTTTTTTTTTTTTTTTTAGTATTTGCAAATACCTTGCAGAATGTTCTAAGACTGACCAAAAAATGAGAGGACTTTGATCTGTTTTCAGATGCCTGCTTCTGTCTTTGTAAATACTTAACCCACAAAAAGAGCATGGTAGATTTTTAACTCTTTTTGTTCTGTTGTTTTCCTGCACATTCTATTCAAATAAGTCATTGCTGCTTCCATTAGAAGCTGACCATCCCAGGCAACCACTGTTCTGGATTTGTCTTTTTATATCAGGAAGTAAATTTACAGCCAGGGCAGAAATGAGATTTCTTTGCTCTGGGCTTCTGGACTTAATGCAGTGTGCCTCTGAAAAGCTTTTGTCTCTCAACAAAAATTTAGGGTGCTCTGCCTCTTGGGTACATAATTCTACCTTTGACCAATTTACTTTAGGAGAACAAGACTCTGATATTGCCCCTATTGGGCCTGAATCAGTATTAAGATGAGCCACTTCCTGGGCATCTGTCCAGAGGGCAAGGGGAGCTTCTGGCCACCTGCTTCCTCTACAGGAAGGGTTGTCCCCAGGAGGCCTTCTGGTCTGTCTCATACTGCATTATAATCACGGGTAAGAAGTACACCCTTAGTGGCCAGTCAAGGTCCATGTGCATGGCTACTACACCCTCTTAAACTCCTTTCTCAACTTCACAGGAGCTTCTGAAACTGGAAGCAAATATGTTTTATAATTCAGAACATCACCCACTGTCCGGGAGACACATGTCCAGGAGTCACTCCATAGGGAGGTCTGGAACTCAAGTGTTTTATCACATAGCTCCAGGACGTCTGAGACATCACAAGGCACAGAGAACTGAGCCTGCGGGCACTTTTCTGGCTTTGACAGGTTTACGTCTTGTTTGTCAGTTTTCACACAATGGACCTGTGTGCCTCAAACCTTTAGACCTGGCCTGAGTGCTTTCTGTAAATCTCACAGAGACATGGAAGTTAAACTAGGCTGCAAGTTGCCTGAGGAGTTTTCTGGAGAAATGGGAGAAAAAGTAATTTAGGGGGTTATTAAGGGAGTTTTCTGAGGAGCTGGAACTGGATTTTTAAAAGAGGGATTGGACTAGTGGCCTAGAGATCCAGAAGATCTTCTGGGGGTCATAGAGAAGGATTCAAAGATAAAGAAAGATATAAATGAGAGGGAGATTGACAGCAGGAGGTATGTTAGCTTGTTCTAGGTCAGCTTTCTGCTTTTTAATTTTGTCAAGAGAATTTCTAAGGATAAGTATGATATTAGTATGGGTCTTTCTTTTAGTTTGATTCACCTGTAAATACAGATAAGGCAATTGCTTAGAATAAGGGCTCTCTAAGCTCTTTTTTTAAAACAGAAGTCTTTCTAAGTTGCAATATCCATCATTTGGCCATTGAAAATTAGAATCCCCAAAGGCATGCTCACTCCAATAGCAGTGCAATCCAATAAGCCTATTTCTGGAAATACTAGAGGTATCCAGGCCTTAGGGTTAAGTTTTTTTTACCATTTAAGGAAGAGACACTCCTGGAGAGGGCATGGAAGAGGTGGCATCCATGACCCTCGAAAATTTACTCCCCGGAAGAGGCTAAGAAAACACAAAGACCTTATTTCCATAGACAGTTAAGGATGGTGTTGGCACATATAGAGTCTCTAGTATCCCATAAATTTTTAGGATACCATCAGCCACAGTCTGTATGACACCAGATGGCCCTCCTGGGATTGTACTTTCCCAGCACTAACCAGGTAACAAGGGTTGAGACAACAAAAGCTTCTGTTGGATGGGACTATTTATTAAGACCATCTCCCCCTGATACCTTGACTTATTGCACAGAGAGTGCTTTGCTTAATATTTTACATGTCTTGAGTACCTGGTCTTTTCACACTGGCTACCTCATGTGACCTGTAAATTATGCCTTCCCAATGATAAAGACCAAGAGAGAGTGCTCTCACTTGGTCACAAGTCCAGCTCTCAAGGACATAACATAAGATGAGAGGCTAATATTTTCTGCTTACCCCCATAGCACAGTTTGTCTAAACTTGTGTCAGTCTGATGAGAAAGACAAAACTCATAGTCTGTGTGGGCTGGCTTAACCAAAAGTCTTATACGGTCTTTAGAACCATGTTCTACCTTATGCTATTGCTTTTTATGACAAAAGACACAAGAAGACAGAGACAAAAGAGCAAAAAGAATCAGACAATATGAATATTCATACCAAAAAATGTACCTGAGTCACCACACACAAGACTGGTTCTACAAATGCTTTTCTCCTATTTATATTAAATTTTGGAAAATTTCAAGTAAAAAATAATAATTGTTATTGCTCACTAGGCTGGATTCCATAGACAGATGTCTAGTAATCTCACTGGTAAAATAATTCTTTCCCTTTTTGGTGGTTTGTCAGGTCCTGAATTGCCAGGGTGGCTTTCAGAAGAGCACATAAGTTTAGTTTATCCTGCTCACTTTGCCAAATCTTTAGTGGCAAAGGAAAAAAACTTCCCTTTCACCCTGCAAATGCTCATTGAAAATTAATTGACAATGGGCAGAGTAATAGGAGAAAAAAGCATGCAAATAATTGTAAAGGGCTTGGGGAAAAATCACAGCAGAATGATTACCCAGTCATCCAATGGGGTACAGAGACTTATATATCCTTTTACATAGGGAAGGAGCTTTAGAGATGTAGAGAATTTTTTGAGGATAGGAAATGATTATTAGGGAGAATAAGTGGACCCAAGAGATAGAAATTAACTTGTAAGTGATGCTCTTTGGAATTTGAATGAGCCCAAGAGGCAGATGTTATCTGTTGAAAAATCTTTCCAGATGTGGATGTACTTTTAGATCTTTTCTCTAATAGATAATGAGATTTCTGGGAGGGGATAGAAAGGATTTTGTTGTCTTTGGTGGGTCCAGTCTTAAGGTGGATAAGTGAATATCAAATAATAGTCTCTTATAGTATCTGCTGAACCTTCAAGAACCTTTAATTTAAAATAATTAGCATAGCAGAGTATCATACCCTGGGCTGCTTCATCCCTTTCTGTTCTCTTCTGTGATTGCAGGTGGCTTTTATGAACCTTACTATTCTTCACCCAAGATAATTTGGGTTATTAGGAATTCTTGGTTATTTAGATAGGTTCAAAATGTCCAAGGACATTTAATTTCCTATTCATTTTCTCTGTCTGGTTTGTGTGTGTTTAAATTTACAAAGATCCCAAATCTATGTTCTCATCATTTTCACTATCTTTTCAGAATCCTACCTGATCCTCTTCTTTATTATGGTTATTGATGCCACCTTAAAACAGAAAAAACCTAGTATCTTGTTGGACCACATTTACAAAATCATCAAAAGATGTATGCACCCTGTCCTAATCATCTATTTGGATGAAGTTGCTTTGGCTCCTAATCTGGGTATGACTCATTGTGTCAGGTTTGGCAATCTTGTTGTCTGTTTTTGGTGTAGTATTGGCAGAAGAATGGCCATAGTCATTAAAAGCAAGGCAGGTGTGAAATGCAGTTTATTAAGGTAGGATAAGATAGGTGTACAGAGCAAGGGTAAAATATATTCACCAGAGACAATGAATGGGCCCTTTGAGTAACCAAAAGGCCTTAGTTATGGTCTGGGGTCTGACTTTCTAGTCTCAGGTTTGGACCCTCCTTGTGGTTCAGATGTCATCACAGAACCACGGTGATGGACAGTTGGGAGTTATATGAACTGAATCTTACCGCACACGTGAACCTCCCACGAGCCTCTCTGAAAGCCTATTTGGGGAGTGAACTGCAGTGCAGATTTAACCTAATGACATGATAGTTAGCTGTAAGGTTGTTGCAGATCGCCTTCCAGACCTCACTGTACCTGTGCTGTTTGACCAGTGGCGAGGGAGTCCTCTGCATTCTTCTGCAGTTGCACAGCAGGGTGTTCTCTCCTTTAGCTGTGGGCAATCACTTGGGGCAGGATCATGGTGGGGCATCACCAAGTTGGGGCACCCAACCTTTGTCTCCCAGGGGAGCCAGTGGTTCTATCTACTTAACAACTGTTACTTACCCATACACACAGAAATATCTGGACTTTCACAGACACATTCACATTGTTAAAAATAAACTGAGTCACATTAAAATATTAAATAGTTTACTGGGGCAAGCAAAAATTCATAGAACAGCAGCTTCAGGTCACAAGTGGTTGAGGACTCTGCTAATGGGGCAGAGGAAAAGAATTTTATAAGGTGAAAACAGGAGCAAGATAAAGAAAATATTTTATTGGTTAATGTGGAGCAGCAGCCTTATTTGTATAATTCCAATTGGAAGTTCCTATTAGAGGTTAATTGGCAGTTCTGATTGGTTAGGCTTAAGTTTTGTTTTGCCATTTACATGGAGTTGGGTTTCAGTTTGCTTAGGTAGGAATCCACAGCCTAATGGCTTCCCGAGTGGTTATTTTACTATATAAACTCCCAAGTAATTATTTGAACAACATAAAGTCACACACACATACAACCATTCAGACACACACACACACTTATACACATGTACCTATACCTGCATTCACATATGCAAACACACATGTAGACTCACACATGCACACACATATGTACAAATGGTCATTGAATACAAATATTATAAATATTTGTGTTTCAGTGCAATCTTTGTCCTTTACTAAGTATAATCATACAATCATAAATTAAGTACATATTTTTCAGTATAATATTTGTCCTTCACTGTCTTCAAAAGTCCGTACAAAGAGATGATGTCTATAATTATTGGACAGGCATATATTTACAGAATGAATGCAAGAATGAGTAATTTACATTTCTAAAAAGCTAATGATGTCACTAAAATCTACCTGACATATGAGATGGAGAAATCCAAACAGAAAATTTAAAAAAGAAAATCACTTTGTATATTATAGCGCAATTCATCATCTAACAATTTAGAATCTTTAGATAATCAACTCTTTCAACTATTTTCCTTTAAACTAAACAAAATCCAATTAAAGAAAAAATATTATTTTATAGGATTCTAAATTGAATTTTCATATGAGATATAAAGAGAAATTTAATCAATGATTATGGTTGGGGATTTAAATCCACTATTGTTCATTAATTTGCATGATAAACAAATACCTTTGTGAATTCTGCCTGAAAAGGTAATCATATACTGTATTTAAATAGACTTGCATCTTTAGCTTAACTTAAAATATTTATGCTCTTATTAAATCTGTTCTGCAGTTTTATTTCATTGATGTAAGGATCTTATAAAAATGCACATAAACTGCCCACATTAGTAATTACCCTAATTTTTAAAAAATGTGGTCACAATTCAATCATTAAGATGGGAAGCAAAGCTTTAGTCCATTAGCAGTTGTTTATAATAGCACATCTCAATTGATTAAACTCCAGATTTTTTTTTATAGGTCTTGTTTTATAAATTGAGCCTAGTCAAGTAAACATAACATTTGGTAATAGTTTTCATAGCAACTGTCAAAATGACTTATTGTTTTTCCAGTCCTGCATTCCTTCAGAATTAATAATACCTTTGTGCCCTTTATAACACTTATTATTGATGCCATGAAGTTCTCTATATTTAATGAGTAGATGTTTCATTATAGTCCACAGTTCTGTTGACAGATAGAAAATTTTTCTAATCTGTTTCTCTTTTCCTCTTGATTGAAGGATTGTAAATATGCAATTAGCAGTTGAAGTATAAGTAAAAGAAGAAAATATCAGCTGTCAAGATTTGTTGAGACACAAGATGCTTTAACCTAACAACAACATGACAAAAGACAAATGCATCCTTGCCAATGAAGTCGAAAGTTACAAAATGTTTAAACATCTGATTTGTTTTTTCTTCTTGAAATAGATGTAATTATTGTCTTCCACGTTGTAGAAATTAACGACAAGACACATTCCTTTCTTACAAAGCTAACTACGGCTAAACTCTCACACACATTGTGCTTATGATTCCTGTAGTAAATGGCTTCCCCATAGGTTTCAAAAAGGATGAGGTCCCTAGCTTCTGAGAATGAAAGAAAATAGGAAATACACCTATAGGAGCTTGTGATTTATAGAAGTGGTAATGGCATACTAATAGTATGATGCTAGGAATTCTTGCTCAACACTAGCTAGAAATACTTATCACTCCTTCAAGTTTAGTATTTTAATCCCAGAAATGGCAAAAGTATTATCATATTTTGATATATCAAATTACACTCTTTAATTTTCTATGAACTCTCTCAAAGTCTCATGACTTCCTTTTCTGTTTTGTCTTTTTGTAAAATAATACCTTTATGTCTTCCAAGGTTTCATTTTTTTATTTTAAAAATTTTTAATTTTTTTAAGTGATGGGATCGTTTATTGACAGGGAGAAAGAATGATAAACACGATAAACAAAAGAGGACAAACAGATGAGGGGGAACAGAACTTCCAGCCGCTGAGGGGGAATTCAAGCGGGAAGTCCCCTCCTTCAGTTTTTCTAAACATTTTCATTTTTCTGTAAAGGTTTGGATTCTTTCTTTAATTATAATTTCAAAATATTACAAGGGTATACACCTTTTGGTTACATACTTTGCTTTTGTACATCTTGAGTCAAAGCTATGACTGTGCCCTTCTTTAGGTGTGAATTAACCCAGCCCCAACTCCCCTCTCCCACCTACTTGATTCCTGTTGAGTTTTACTTTCATATATGCACATAAGTATTGATCTACTGGTTCAAAGTTAGTACTGAGAACATGAGGCCATGAGAACTGAGAACATGTTTTCCATTCTTGTGATAGTTCATTTAGAAGAATGGTCTCCAGATCCACCCAGGTTGTTACCAAAGATACTAGATCACTATTTCTTTTAATGGCTGAGTGGTACTGCCTGGTATACATATACCACATTTTATCAATACACTGGTGTATTGATGGCCATTTGGGTTGTTTCCACATCACTGCAATTGTGAATTATGCTGCTGTAAACATTTGAATGCAAGTGTCCTTATGATAAAATCACCTTTGTTCCATATGGTAAATCCCTAGTAATGGAATTGCTGGATCAAGGAAATATGGAACACTGCATGGATTTGAATGTCATCCTTGCTCAGAGTCTATGCTAATCTTCTGTTTCATTCCAATTTTAGGGTATGTGCTGCCAAACTGAGCACAGTCTCACGATTTTCAATAGGCATCAACCTTTTATTTCAACCTTTATTTATGCCTATTTCATAAAGCATACTTTTTTCTTTTTTAAATTAAATCATAGCTGTGTACATGAATGCAATTACGGGGTACAATGTGCTTGTTTTATATATATTGTGAAATACTTTCATCAAACCAGTCAACATATCCTTCACCACATTTTCTTAGTTACTGTGTTAAGACATTGGTATTCTACCCTTAGTAGATTTAACATGTACCCTTGTAAAACGCACGGTAGGTATAGTTCCACCAATTACCCTCCTTCCACCATCCTCCCCCTCTCCTCTTTCCCCTTTGCCAGGGCCCAGGACTGGCCAGGTCTCAGCCCAGCTTAACTAGGTTCCGGATGCGGACCGCTAAGTTACCTTGCTCAGGTTCAGTTTATCTTAGGTGCCTGAGGGCTATCTACTTTAGCTGGAGAGAGAGAGAGAGAGAGAGAGAGAGAGAGAGAGAGAGAGAGTCTTGGAGTAAAGCAGTCTTCTTAGAAAGATAGATCTTGGTCTTTAGTAGAGCTTAGTAATCTTCAGCAGAGAGATGCCATGCTGGCATTCTGCAGGCAGGAGAGGAGACAGAGTCAGAGTAAACGAGTCCGTGATAGAATGTACATGCTCTTTGACTGCCATCTCCTCCAGCCTAATATAAGGCTGATCTCGTGCCTCTTCAACACCACAGGTGTAGAGACTGCCAATTCACCACTGCTCTCATCTTGCCAGCTCTCATGCTTGTTAGGAGAGCTAAATCCCTCTCCATGCCCTTTCCACCCAGGTGTTCCATTATTGAGCTATACAGGTATTTCTTATAACTCTCACTCCTAGCCATAGGCTATATGGGCTGCAACACCTCTCCTCTTTCCCCTTCATCTTGGGCTATAGTTGGGTTATAGCTTTCACATGGAAGTGTGGGTGTTTATGAATTGGTTTCATATTAGGGCTGAGTACATTGGATAATTTTTCTTCCATTCTTGAGATATTTTGCTAAGAAGCATACATTTTTTCAATAGATGTCCAGATCTGAAACCATTTGTATTGCCTCAGAGTAAAAAGTATATTCTCTGTTCATTGAGGAAAAACCATCAGATATTTTGAAATGTCAAAAAAATATGATAACAATTTGACAATGAGAATTGCAAATAACTCTAATTCTAATATTATTTTATTAAAGGTTTAAAAAATAATTTTATATTATAAATATATGCTACAAAATATAATACATATTTATATTATTTATTTTATATATCTTTGAAGGCTTCCAGTGAAGCAAATTATTTCTCTCACCTATTTTCTCTGTTTACAGTGCAGAAAACAAATATCTCTGTAACAAAAGACAGATTAACAAAAGAAAAGCACAGAAATTTATTTAGTATGTGTCTTCTCTCACATGAGCATCAAGGGTAGGTCAGATATTCCTCCCTGTAACTACTACTTTCCAAAAATTTTCAGCCTCAGATTAAATTATTCAAGATACCATATTTGGGGGTTGTATGTCCTGAACCCTGTCAATGGTTTATGAAGAAAATCATTAATTTTGATGAACTCATGTTTTTATTTCCACCTATTGAAAAGTAAATTCTTCTTTAATTTGAACAGACAAGAATACTCTACATTTTTCTCTTAATTCATAGTCTTATTAGTGTGTAAGTATTTGAGTGACTTTCATTTGCATATGCTGTGAGGTAGGGATCTAATTTTACTTTTCTTTACATAATGAGTTATTTTCCCTTGTAGTTACTGCTAAATAACCCATTCCCTCCAGTGATAATTCTCAGTAATCTATGACTTCTCCTTTTATCAAGTTTCTGTAGCCAGCCTTTGCTATGTTAAGAAATTCATTTCTCTCTTTACTCTGTTATTCAAATTTTGTTTTTCTGATATATAGAAATCAATAATTGCTTTTTCTTATTCTTTTTCCTATTTGGAGCATTTACAAATGGAAAACCATCCTTGTTTTGCTAGAATAATCTAAACCATGTCATAATGCATTGCTTTTAAATGCACTGTATCTTACTGTACTTTAATTTGCATTTACCTGATAACTAATGATATTGAGCACTTTTGGGTGGGATGCTTCCTGGTCATGTGTCTGTGTCCTGAAAAGTGATGCACAGCATTCATTTCACATCCTGGATACGATGTTGTGGGGGATATGCAGCATACATCCCTTTCTCCCTGTCTCTGGTTTGCCTTTTCATTTTCTTTACAGTGTCACAATGAGCAAATGTTTTTAATTTTGATACAGTCCAACTTATCAGTATTTATCTATGATTTATGGGTTTTGTGTCTTATAGAAAAACATCTTAGCCTAATAGGTGGTCTAATATATTCTTTCTTATTTTTACTCACAGAATATTTAGAGGTTTTGGTTTTCCATTTAAATCTATGATATATGTTCAGTAAATTTTTCTATTTAACATGAGGTAGGAGTCAAAGTATATCTCTCCACTTGTTTAAATGTTCTTTGAATTTTCTTTTGTAGATTTCAATATATAGGCATTATACATTAAAAAAATTTATCTCCACATATTTTATTTTTTGCTATTATGATTACATCAGTATTTTAATTTCCAGTTCCTTGTTGCTAGTTTATAAACATAAAATTGATTACTATAGATTGATTTTGCCTATTGCAAACTTCATAAACTCAATTAAGATGATTTAATGATATTAGCTTTTTACCAAACTTACAAAAATGTTTTACTTATGTATTCATGTTGTCTATAAATAAAGCAGTTTTACTTTTTCCTTTTCAATATTTTCCCTTTATTTCTTTTTATTACCTTAGTGAAAGGAGCAGGACCTTAAGCATAGTTAAAGAGAAGTGGCGAGAAATGATATCCTTGCTTTGTTTCTGAATCTGTAGAGAAAAAACTCAGCTATTAATTTTTTTAGATACTCTATTAGGTTGAGGAAGTTCCCTTCCATTCTAGTTTCTTTTGAGTTTTTATTAAAAATATGTAGTAAATTTTCTGTTGTTTTCTGTCTCTGAGATAAATCTTTTTTGTTTCCATTTAATTAATATTGTGGGTTGATTTTGTAACGTGGAGCAAACTGAACATTCCTAGGATAAAGCCCATATAGTCACGATGCATCCTTTATCTTAGGAATTTTTAACATTTACTCTGTTTTACATTTGCTAAAATGTTGATAAGAAATTTTGCAAATATATAAATGAAACAGAGAATGGTCTGTAGTTTTTTCTTTTTTTCTATTCTATTGTGTTTGTCTGGTTTTCCAATCTGTGGGAGCATTCTTTCATTGCCTACATTTAGGCAGAGATTCTGGGACATTATTATGATTTATTAAACATGTGGTAGAATTCATTACTGAAGTCACCTGAATTTGGAAGTTTCTTTTTCTTTTTTTCCAAAACTATGAGTTCAGTTTTTTAATAGCTAAATTAGAACTGAGACCATTTACATTGCTGTTTTGTTTTTGAGTGAATATGTGAATTTAATGTCTGTCAAAAAGCTTTCTTATTTATATCTAAGTTGCTGATTATATTCTCTAAAGTTGCTCAATTTAGTTATTATCCTTTTAAAATCTGGACATTCCATGGTAACTTCTCTTTCATTATCAATATTTTGGGGTTTTTTTTTTCATTAGGGTACGTAGAATTTTATTGATTTTGCTCAAAATAATCTGCTTTTTGTTTGAATCAGCTTTGTTTCAATGGTTTTTCTGTTTGATATTTCCTTGATTTTTACTCTTCATTATTTTCTCTTTATCCAAATTTTAGCTTAAATTTGCTCTATTTTTTATCCTTTAGCTTATTAAGATACCATCATCAGTCATTGATTTGGAACAATTATTCTTTTGAATGTAAACACTAAATGCTATAATTTTTCCTCAAAGTACAATTAAACTGCTTCCCACAAATTTTGAATTATTCCATTTTTTAAATATAGTTTATAATTTGCCTTGTGTATTTTTTCTTTGACTCATGAGTTATTGAGTTATTTGAAAATGTAGTGTTTATGAGATTTTCAGATACCTTTTGTTATTGATTTCTTTGTTAATCTCATTACAGTTAGCATAGCCTCATTTTTTTTTAGCCACTTATGAAGTGTAACTTAACTCTTACAATTTTCCTTTAAAAGCTTAAAATTTAATTTTAGCCTTGAAACTGTTAACCAGTAAATATATGATATCGCTACCTCCTGAAATAAAAGGAAGAATGGAATTAAAACAAAAGTAGTACTTATATAATCAGCAAATTATCTGACAAGGTATTTGAAGTATTTCACATTTCACTTAGCACAAACAAGAATTAACTGGTTCTAAGGCTCTACAATGTTTAGAAATTTTGCTACCAGTTTTAAATCATAATTTTATTTTTCTCCAAGAAATTAATCTTTTTTAAAAAATAAACTTTTTTAATAATTGCTATATCGGGTAGGTAATATCCTACATAGTTAAAATGATAAGAGAAATCTTTATAAAATCTGGGGAACACAAATGCAGAATGTTAGATAATTCTATTACCAGCATCTCAAAGACTAAAATCAGGGAAAAAATTACAAAAATTAGAAGTTCTCATTAATTAATATTACTGCTTTGAAAAATCAAGACATAATTCCATTCCAAGAAATAGACAGTAATACTAAAAATGTAATTAATAAACTGTATCTTTTTAAGCCAAAGCAATTCTTTTTACTTCAGGGAAGACAATTTTCACTTTTCCATTATTTATTTTGTCTTGAACAGGATCCCACCTAGTTTGAATTTCCTACCATTATTTGAATAATGGATTTAATAATCCAAAGTCATTTTTCTCCATAGGATGTTTTTATTTTAGTAGGTAGTCGGTAAAACGCCAAAACTAATTAGTTGTAAAGAATTTATAGAATAGCAAATATCAATTTATGACTGTCAACAGATGCTACACCCAAAATTGAAAGTTACTCATATGATTGTTGCATGAGAGTAGACTTTGTTTACTACACACTCCTGTCTTAAAATCCAAAGAAGAAACCATACTGGGTTCTTCCAAGTTTTCTTCTAGTTGCAGACCCTGTTCTTTCCTTCAGTCATTTTTTAGTCATTTGGCTTTGCAATACTTTTTTGATGCTTTTACTTTCCTTTACATCCCCTTCCCTGGCTTCAGTCATCTTGGCCAAGTTCCAGGACAGTATAGCATTTTCTACGACCGGTAGAGTTAGGGACAACATCACTTGACCTACAAAAGCTATAACCATCCTCTTTTACCCCCATTTCACAACATACTGAACTCAGGTCTTCATATTAAACATTTTTATAGAGATCCTAGGAAAACATATACTGAGCAGTCATCTCTAATTTTGTTCTGCGAATATCAAAAAGCCAATCGAAATTTCAAATGAGTATCCATTACTTGTTTTTCCTTTAGTCTTACCATATTTTTCTGAGAAGAGGTTAAAATTATCCTCCAAATATCACTTTTGGACCGAAATGTCAATGAAGAGAGGCTGAATGAAAGTGTCTCTTGCACTGCAGAAATAAACTCATTCCTTCCACGGAGAGTTATCTACAGAATTTGATCTGTGCACCCCACCTGTGTAGCACCTGAAGCTGGTGATGCTGCTGACATCTGCACGCCATTCTTTCCTTTTCCCCTCCTTCCTTAAGGCAATTTGAAACATACTTTCTTTGGACGTAGAATTCAAGTTTGACAACGTTTTGTTTACTAGACACTCTGAAATTGTATGTTTTCAATCTTGTGTAATTTCTGGTAAGATGCTAACACTGTCATTCTCATCTTCGTTCCTCTATACACAGCGCATCCTTTTCTTCTTAAGTTTCTTTAGTTGGTGTCATCATAATTAGAGGTGCTTTGGTATGATTTTATTTCTATTTATTCTTCTTGGAGTTTACTGAGCTTCTTAGACGTGTGGGTTTATAGTTTACATCAAATCGGGACAATTTTAAGATGTTATTTCTGGGAAGTTTTTTTTCCTGTTTCTCCCACTTCTCAAGTTAGGGCTGTGTTTACATAATTTTTGACTGTTTGATATTAGCCCACAGGTCACTGATGATTTTTATTTCTTTATCTCCACTTTGTGCTTCAGTTTCATAGATTTTTATTCTTTTCTATTTTAGTTTACTTATTTTTCCTTTTGTAGTTTCTAATAACCTGAGCTTTTTCGTTGTTAGAAGTTTTAGTCTTTTTCATGTTTTGTATTTTTCACCTCATTTTGTCTCTATTTTTCTCTAGATTCTTGTCATAGGAACATATTTATGACAGTGCCAGTGTTCTCTTCTATTAATTTCATCATTCACTTATTTCTGAGATCGTTTTTATTGATTGACTTTTATCTTGGTTATGAATGATATTCTCCTGTTTCTTTGCATGCCTAGTAATATTTTATTATATTCTAGATTATGTTGTTCATGTTGTACATTTTTGTATCCCTTTAAAGCAGCGGTTCTCAACCTGCAGGTCGCAACCCCTTCGGGGGTCAAACGACCCTTTCACAGGGGTCACTTAAGATCATCCTGTATATCAGATATTACATTATGATTCATAACAGTAGTAAAATTACAGTTATGAAGTAGCAATGAAAATAATTTTATGGTTTGGGGTCACCACAACATGAGGAACTGTACTGAAGGGTCATGACATTAGGAAGGTTGAGAACCACTGCTTTAAAGAATGGGGGATTTTATTCTGGCATGCAGTTATGTTACCTAAGATGTGTCAATTCATTCAAGGCATTCTTTTATGTTTTCATGGTGCTTTCCCAGCTTTTTTTTTTTCCTAGCTTAATTATTTCCCCTGTTGAGATGAGACTGTTCTAAGAACTCTAACTAATGCCCTATATTTACTTGGTCTCTGCACTGTGGATGATAGTAGCACAAACTCTCATATCGTGTAAAGTCTGGGAAATTGCTTTCAGGTGGGTTAGTCACGCCCTTTTGTATATACACAGAACAAGATCTAGCCAAAGTTTGAAAGGGACCCTCTGCAGATTTGTAGAACAGTTTGTACGTGTAAACCCTTTCTCAATTACCCTGTCCCACACATTCTATGCTCCCTGGCCTGCCTGAACTCTAAGGACTGTTCAGGCAGAGACTGAGACTGCTAAGCTTTGGGTAGATTCCCCTTCCCTGTGCTGCAGACTGGAAACCGCCTCTTGGAAGTGTGCTTGGTCAGCTAGAGGGCTTGTCTCCGTTTTCCTTCTCTTGAGGAACACTACACTTTCCTTGAGGGTACTATCCTGCTCTGTCAAGAACATCCGCAAGTTTTCCAGTTTGGTAGGGAAAGCAATTCCTATAGTGGTTAATCATTTTAAGGCCAAGAGTGGAATTAGTTAGGTTTTTTTTTTTTTTTTAACCTGCATACGTTGGTAATATAATGTCCTTGTTTTGTTTTGAAATAAATAATTATAAGCCTCATTACATGACATGTCCAACTTTCTGGTTTTGAAATATTTTAGCAACAATTTGTGTATCTCATCATTGAACATTGTTAGAATTTACCTCTAAACCAAGTGGGCCTGATTGCCTGATTTTTTTGTTTGTTTGTTTTAAATCACCATTTAAATTTTTTCCTTAATTGCAACTTTTACATTAAAGTTTCTGTTTATGTTATGTATTTTCATCTTTCTTTTATTTGTTTCTCCTTGCCAAAGTTTTGTCTCTACTATGTGCTTTTTCCCCCAAGAAACCAATTTTTAGAAAATCCTGTCTTCTAAGTTTTGCTGTGGTCATTTTTCGGCATTTCATTGAGTCTAACATTTAGTTATGTATTTTTTTTCCTACCTTCTTATTTTGGGTTTATTCTATTGTACTTTTTCTAAATTTTTATTTTTCTCTGATCTTTCTTATTTTCTGATAAAATTTAAATATTTAGAAATAAAAAGAAACAGCAGAAAAGTTGGAAACCATTATGAATATGGAGTTCGCACAAAGGTAATGCCACAAATTTAGAGATCTGTAGAGACATACAACACTCTCTGAAAATCAGAGAAATTTTGTGTGATTTTACTTCTATCAGGCTGCCCCAAATGAAAGAGTTCTATAGCTTAGTCAATCAACAAGATTGGGGGCAGGGAAACAACAGTACTCATATACTACCAATGGATATTCAGCTTGGTGCAACTATTTCTGAGTAGATTCTGACAATGTTTATTGAAATCAAGAGTGTGTATGTGTGAAATCCTGCAGTTCCATCCACAGTGTGTATTCTCTAAAGAAAATCTACTGGAACATAAACGATTTGAGGATGGAGCCTTTTGTTTCTTTTGCTCATGTGTTTCCTATGTACCATGTACCTAAACCAGTATATGACATTTATTTGGCACTTAATAGAATGTGTTGAATTACATGATTCTCTGACATGAGTATTACAAATAAATGTAATGAATGTCTGTCGCCCCATGATTTGCAATAGCCAAGGGACTGTCACTGGATTTGTTATGGAGGAAATAGGGAAAATACGTTGACAGCACCCCGTGGAATAGTATGCTGCAGTCAGAAGGAGTAAGGGGAAGTAACATGGCTAGACCTACCAGGAGTGAAGAGGAAGTCTCCGCACAAAAGCAAAGCAATACATCAATTTAAAATAAGAAAAATACTTAGAAAACAGAACTTTATATTTTGAAGAACTTTATATTTGTATTTTAAGGTCATGAGTGAATTAGAGTAGGTGGAATAATGAACATAGAGATAATAGAAAACTAAAGTTAAGAATAATCCCAGTGGAATGAAGTCACAGGGGAGCCTTGCATTGGCTGGTAGTGGGGTGCTATATTCAGGTCTGCATTATGCTTTGTAGTCCAAGGACTAAATGTATGCACACATCATTTGGTCTTGTTTTGTCTTTTTAGACATACAATTCGATTTACTAATGACAGTTTTTCAAGAAGGCCTTAGATTACAAAATTACTCCTTTGCTGAGTGAATTGATGCTAAGCTTCAAACCCGGAATTTCTTTGAGATTAATTTACAATTAACAATCTGGCTTACCAGCATGTGCCAGACAGACCACCTGTTTGTTTAGGTTATAGAAATCCAACATTTTAAGCAACAGCATCATTTTACAAAATAATAGAGGGGATGAGTAGCCATGGAAGTAATACAGGAAGATGACACTTTTTTTTTTAATTTTTATTAAATCATAATTGTGTACATTGGTGCAATCATGGGGCACAATGTGCAGACTTCATATACAATCTGAAATATTTTCATTGAACTATTTAACATAGCCTTCATTTAATCACTATATGAAGATATTTATATTCTACATTTAGTAATTTTCACTTGTACCCTTGTAAGATGCACCATAAGTGTGATCCCACCAATCGGCCTCCCTCCACCCATCCTCCCTCCTCCCCACCCCTCCCTTGCCCCTTTCCCCATTTCTTGTGCTATAACTGGGTTTTAGCCTTCATATAAAAGCTATAGATTAGCTTCATAGTAGGGCTGAGTACATTGGGTACTTTTTCTTCCATTCTTGAGATACTCTGCTAAGAAGAATATGTTCCAGCTCCATCCATGTAAACACAAAAGAGGTAAAGTCTCCATCTTTCTTTAAGGCTGCGTAGTATTCCATGGTATACATGTACCACGATTTATTAATCCATTCGTGGGTGACTCATTTAAGTCAGATTGGCATCTGGAAAGTGAAAGTCATGGCAATCGTTCAT
>CAUYRH010152347.1:0-41170 GCA_963574655.1 Perodicticus potto
ATTTTCATCAACCTGATTGCGATAACATTCAAGAGACTTTCTCATTACTATGTGAGAACATTTTTGATCCGTGTTTAGAAGTTTTCTCCTGACCATTCAAATATACACCACTGGTGTGATCCTGCCCTTTATCCTCTCTCACTCCCCTTCCCTCCCTCTCCCCTTTCCCCATCATCCCGTGCAATAAATGGGTTGTAGCCTTCACTATAGAGATATAAATTTGCCTCATGTTAGGGATGTATACATTGGATACTTTTTCTTCCATTCTAGAGATACTTTGCTAAGGAGAACCTGATCCAGCTCCATCCATGTAACTATGAAAGAAGAAAAGTTTTGAACGTTTACAGAAACACACCAAACAACTGAGTGTGGTTAACAGTTAAAAACTAAGTTTGGGAAACAGAGACCTCTTTGATAAAGATCCTCGTCTCCTACAGCAGAAGAATAGATACAACTTGAGATATCATTGTTAAGGTCATAAAGCTTCAAAGGTGACTTAATGACTCAGTCAAGGCAGTTCTGAATGCCAAGGTCAGGGCCCATACTGGGAAGTCCTGAGAGCCTGAGTAATGCTCTGGGGCCTCTGAGTAGAGACCTCAGAGGATTGTGTGTCTGCAGACTCACCTTAGCCCTTAGAGGCTGCAAAATGGTGCACTCTTTCCTATTAAGAGCTAGAAATTCCCCTGCGCTGCAGGAGCTGTCCTTACCCCTCTGGCTGTCATTCGGATAAATAGGGATAAATCCCAGCATAACCAGCTAGAAAAGTGCTGGGCCTTTCTTTGTTCTTTCAAAAGAACAAAGATCTGATGATCCAATGGAGCCAAAGCAATAGCCATGAGATTGAACTTTCTGGATTCATGCTCAAGAGGACATAAGACTGGAAACATAAGAGTTCATGGACTTGGGATACTTTCTTGGGAAATAAGATTCCCTTCAAGAAGTCCAGAAAATGGGACAAACCACCTACTAGAGTGGATCTTAGAAGCCTAGAGAAGGAGATGGCCCATCTTGAGCAAAGTTGAAATTGCTGTGGTGGTAGGTAGCAGATATAAGGATGCAAGCCACAGATGCATTCACCACTGAGGGTGGTGAGTGAAGATCGCAGTGAGTGGAGCTGTGAGTGGTGTGCAAGTGAAGCACTTTGCCTGGCAGGAAAAGCAGCCTGGGGTGAGATTACACACAGACACACGGGCAGTGGTAAATGACCTGGCTGGTTGTCAAAGCCTAAGTAAGGAAAATCTTCCCATCCTTATAACTCTTGGCTCTGCAGGATTGGAGATCCAGTCCCCACAGGAAGAACGCTCTTGCCAGGCACTGAGCCACGGTCTGACTGCACTACAAGCTATGACTTCCACCTGCTCATCTTGGACTCTTTATGTCCAGACACAGCAGCTGAGAAGCAGCATCCCTGCCTGGCAGGGTAACTGACCCCAAGCAGCAGGCAGCTGTCACAGTGTGAGACCAGGCAGGGTGCAGGAAGAGCCCAGGTGTGTGTTCTGTCTCAGTGTCACTCACCCAGTGGTGTCTGTGAGTGGAAAAGTCTGAGAAGGTTGTGGTTCCTAGGGGCTCAGACTCCCCGGGAAGGAGGGCTTAGATCACATGATCAGGAAAGCCACCAATGGGCCAATGTGACAGTCAGCCATGGAGCAGAGGGTGTAAGGGGGAGATGACGAACACCAGCTGAAGTCCCGTACCAACTGCAGTAGGGGAGTCTAATAATCTTCTTCTTCTCAGGATTCTCTCAGGAAGAAAGGCTCAAGAGAACCATAGACTATCTGCTATCCAAATCTGTTGAGAGAAATGACTCTCAGAGGCTCAAGGGGTGGCCGGTAGCAACCATGCATATGAGCTGTTCAAATCTTCAAGACGGAACCTTCCGTGAGGAATATAGCTACCCTCTAGCTCCACCAGCCTTCAAGCCCTGGCCACACTCTCCACTCCCACCCCCCCACCCCAAGTTCTCAGCCGGTGAATGAATACAGAGAGGGTGCTATGACCTTTGCTGCCCAGTGTAGGATTCTTCTATAGGCATTCTTTGCCCCAGTGCTCCCGCTGGGCTGGTGGCCAACAACTCCCTACAATGCACCCCAGCCTGTGATTCTTCCTGCCCACCCTCCTTCCTTCCCCCTCTCCCTCCACAGGTGCACAACTGCATTCTGATCTAAACACTCTCTCCTCCTGCTGTCTTTCTCTGCAGGCACGATCTCCAGCAAATACCTCACAATTCTTAACTCTACCCTGCCTGGGCATTCCGCTTCCCAGAGGACACAAACTGATTTTATACACACTCACATACACACACACACACTCACATTCCAACTTGGGTTTATTTCCACTTAAAATACTATCTAAAATATCATTGGGTATTTTGGGCATATGAGTTATCTCATTTTTGTTTTTATTATTTCCGCATAACATTTTTAGAATGGATATGTCCTAATATACTTTACCATTCCCATACCAATTCTAATTTTCTGTTTTTGATTTTATTAAATATTTTCCTATGTTACTTGTTTTGTTTCTCCTTTCCTAACTTCTTTATTTAAATTCTAACTTTACTTGTTTTAATTTTGCTTATTTAATAATTGAAGCATTTGATTCTAAGGATTTTCTTTAGAGCAAAACTTTGCTATAGGTTGATCCTAAGTCTTTATTCTTATAAACAGTGATACAATAAGCATTTTTCTGTGTATGTGTCTAAATTTCTTTTAAGACGTACACCTACAACTAAAATTATTGAATCAAAGGACGTGCTTATTTAAAAAATTTTGATAAATAACAGCCAAATTGCCTTCCTCCCAAAAAGCTGTACTAATTTATACTCCTAGAATAATTTTTCTTGGCAAAAGATTATTGACATTGAAGATATAATCCCTCAAGACCTCTTATGTGCTAAATACTGTTGCACAGAAACATTAAGCAAAAGGAATAATTAAAAGAAAAACTTATGTCATAAATTTAATAATGTAAGTAACCAATTTGGAAAAAGCAAAAACAAGAATAAAAAGGTCTAAGTATTGACTGGGCATGGTGACTCATGCCTGTAATCCCAGCACTTTGGGAGGCTAAGGCAAGAGGATTGCTTGAGTCTAAGAGTTTAAGATCAGCCTGGGTGACATAGTGACACCCTCATCTCCACAAAAAGTGAAAAAATTAGACAGGTATGGTTGTGTGCAACTGTAGTCTCAGCTATTTGCTAAGCTTGAGGCAGGAGGATCACATACCAGGAATTCAAGGTTATAGCGAGCTACGATTGAGCCGCTGCACATAAAAAAAAAAATCTCATAAAGGTCTTAGACCTAGAGACTTTGATTTCTTTCTAACATTCAAAGATAGGAACATGTTTATATTAGTTGATGTGTTTTGGCACCTAGCAAGAGATTTTAAAATCTTCCAAATTCATCTATGAATCCAAGATATCCTAAAATAGGGCACGGAGGGCTCAGCCAAACATCATTTACTAAGACAGTATTAAAAGTCCTAAAGATGACGCAAACAAGGAAAATCTAAAACCATGTTACATATTTAATATACATCATGACTGAGTAAAGCTTATCTTAGAAATGAAAAGAATAAGCTTTCAATATTGGGTAATACATTCATGTAATTTACTATGTGAACAAATCATTGATAAATCAAAAAAGAGAAACTATTGTCTTGATATTCCAAAATCAAATAAAATTCAAAATCTCTTTTTGTTTATGTATTTTTAAAAACCTCTTAGGAATCTATGAAGAGAAAGATATTTCCTTAATAAATGAATTTCTGTCTCATACCAAAGGGTGTACTTAATTACAACATCTTAGACAGAGCCCCATGAGTTTCAGAAACAATGTTAAGGATGCCTGCTATTGCCACTATTACTTACCCAGCTGTTCTGAAAAACCTCAGCTAATTAATTAAGGCAAGATGTAAAAATAATAAAAATGACTAAAATTTGATTGTGTGCTCACTATATTCCAGACACTGCACCAAGCACTATATTCCAAGTGCACCAAGCACTTGTCAGTTTCACTTACCGTACTTCACTGTGTATAATGCATACTTCTTTATCCAAATTTTTAAGGAAAAAATAAGGGTGTACATTATCCATGGGTAGTACTCATTCTATAGCTATATAAATGTCTTTAATTCTTTTATTTGTGCATATGCATTAAAAGTGTAACTCTGGGGAACACTAACAATATCCATATGAAAAATAATACCCTGAAGTGTGATAATTGGTTGTGTCGAGCTTATGACAAACCTGCAGTGACAGCGTTTCTGGCCAGCTCAGGGTGCTGTATTTCTCTTCATACACTTTAGGCAGGAACTAGCAATCCAGCTGATATTTTTACAAAAATTAGTGGTAAATCCCTTCTAAAATTTTGAAACATTTTTCATACAGTGCAAGGTCTAAGCTTTGAATTTGAATGAAAAAACTAAAAGGAAAGTTTTTTTTTTCCCCTCTTGAATGTTTGGGCAAAAAAACATGGGCGCATATTATACATAGTAACACATTATACATGGTAAATACTGGGGAGTCACACAGTAACCCTATGGAATGGTGTCATTCTTGCCCCATTTTACAGAAAAAGCAATAAGTTACCAAATGGTTAATTATTTTGCTAAGATAGCTAACAGCTGTAAATATTAAAAAGCAAGGACACAGTTATTGTAATTGTCAAATGTCATGATTGCTTTCCTAGAAAGTCTAAGAATGAGCTGAAAATCATTTTTAAAGTATTGCTGGCAACAAAGTATCCTCTCCCCCAACCCTCGCAATCTTCTCTAGGAGGCTACAAGAGCCATCAGGCAAGGCAGATGTTTAATTTAGTCCTGGCAAGAGGGTAAGATGTCTGTCTTCTCTGTTTACTAATCTTAATCCTTAATCGCCACTGTCCTCCCCAAACAGTCTGTCACATTTACTTTGCTCTCATTCGCAATCAAGGGTTGAGCTCCAAAGACATCTGGAGTCTTAAAACCCTGTAATGATAAGCAGAAGCAAACAAAAACAAAACAAAAATCTTTTGGAAATCTCTGGCCTAGCTGATATGCATCTGTAAGGCCCTGAAAGCTCCATTCTGAGGCTTGATAACAGAGGAGGGGAGGCAGGGTTGGCAGAGGTGCCTCCTTCTTTAAGACCCAGACTCATATTTCAGTACTGACTATGGCTGCCAGTCAGCCAGGCCTGGATCACAGCACCAACAACTGCGAGCACTTGAGAGCCAGGACCAGGGCGCAGTGGCCCACCTGAGAGGGAGGTCTGCTGGGTGGCTTACAAAGGGCTCAGGACAAACTGGAGCATCACAAGGACCCTGAGCGTCTGCAGAGGCAGTAGCAGTGGGTAAGGGGAAGAAGGAATAAAGGGATGAGCACAGTGATAAAGCTGACCCTACCAGGACAAACATTGCTATCCTTTGGGCATCCAGCCCAGCCCACTATAATGATCCCTGACTGTTTGGGCAACAGCACATCAGAGTGAATAAAACATGACACCGAAATCAAAAATACCTGCATTCAGGCCCTTGCCAGGCATGACTATCTGCGTGTCTTTTGAGGGATCCCTTTATCTTTCTCAGCCGACATGCTGTATCAAATGGTTGTTACATTAATACATTAATTTCAATTTTCCACTGGGGGTCTGAGGTCTCAAACGTGGTGTTGATGAATCTTTGTTGTTGGAGTTGCCCGGCTTTCACTGTGGAGGACATCACCTAAACCACAGATTAGATTCTGCATTCAATGTAGCGGGCGTTGCAGAATGGTATATTAGTACTGTTTCCTATAAAAAGAGAGTGTTTTAATATGCTTCAGAAATATTTGGGGGCTTTCTGGTTTCTAATTTTTTTAATAATAAATATGCATTAAAATGGAAAAAGAAGAAATGCATAATTAAATCTGTAAAATGTTTGAAATGGTCATTCGGTCCCTATTTCACAAGGTTGTCATAAGTATTTAAAAAGTAAGTTATGACAGTGCTTTGTAAATAGCAAAGTGTATACAAAGGTGAGAGGCTTATTCTCATCACACCGATGAGTCTTAAAGTCATCTCTCATTCTGCCCTTCCCCATCAGCAGAACGGGCATAATGTCGCCTTTCACAGATTGTCCTCGTTAGGGCTATGGCTATGAGTGGGGCACACAGAAAGCAGTTGGCCAGTAAATATTAGGCACGACCACCAGCCGGGTGCCAGGGGCTCAGACCCCCACTGCTCCTGATCCTCCTATATCGCCTTTCCATTCCTCCCAAAACCTAAAAGCATTTGTAGGCTGACCAGTTCTGATGCTGGAAACTGGCTCTCTACTCTCCCACTTTCCCTTCCCCTCTTTAATATCTTCCCCTCTCCCCACATGTGTTTCCAACCTAGGAGGTGCTACCCCTTCTGTGTTTGGGTTGTGTGAGTGCCTTTGTACTCACAGGCAGGATAGGAGGAGTCCTTAAAAGGAAATATGGGTCACTCACCCATTTGTCCTGTCCCTGAGGGGTGTTTTCCCATCTCTCCATCGTGAGCCATGACTGTACCTTCCACATTTTCCCCACGTCTTCCAAAACAGTCCTGAGCACATTCCATACCCACTCTGACCAAAGAATCTGGGCCTATGAGAGGCTGTTGGCCACATTTCTCAGGGAAACTGAGGGGGGAAGCACAGTCAAAAGTGAATAGGAGAGGAGAGGAAATGAATGATCCCCAATAAGATGAAAGATTCTTAATCATAAAATCACACTGATTCCTGGGCCCTGTGGGTCATGTCCAAAGACAACCTGGGAGTGGAGAGCAAGGAAAATTTCAGCCTTGCTCCTTTGGTAAGCAGGAGACACAGTGGGGGATGGGGAGGCCAAGCAGAATCTGGAGCACCCCATCAAGAAGGAATCCCAGTCTGGGAAGTGGAGGCGGATGGGGTCAGAGTTCTCCAAGGTTCTAACAAGGAAGGTCCAGCAATTTCCAGATTTTTTGTTTGTTTGTTTGTTTTGAGACAGTTTCACTATATTGCCCTCGGTAGAGTGCTATGGCGTCACAACTCACAGAAACCTCAAAATCTTGAGCTCAAGAGATTCTATTGCCTCAGCCTCCCGAGTAGCTGGGACTATAGGTGCATGCCACAATGCCCAGCTATTTTTTGGTTGTAGCCGTCATTGTTGTTTACCGGGCCCAGGCCAGGTTTGAACCCACCAGCCTCGGTGTATGTGGCCATTGCTGTGAGCTAAGGGTGTTGAGCCATTTCTAGATTTTTTTATTTTTCTGCAGTTTTGTGCCAGGGCTGGGTTTGAACCCACCACCTCCAGTATATGGGGCCGGCGCCCTATTCCTTGAGCCACAGGCGCCGCCCAAATTTCCAGATTTTTTTTTTTTTTTAGAGGCAAACATAAGGTGGTCATGAGGGGCTGAGCTGAAAGGAGGACACAGACTCTAGGGCCAGCTGGGAGGGTGGAAACCAGGCTACAGGCTGCACACGCTGAGGTCACCCTCCCCAGCTGCCTCCTGTGCACTGCCAGCATTGCTTGTAAGGCACCAGAACCTCTCCTGCTGGGAGAAATTCAGCATGCATGATGTGGAGATTAACACTTGAATTACAACCCAAAGGTGACTCACCTCCCCGGAGACCAGGGAACTGGGCAATCGCGGAGGTTTGTGGGGGCGGGGCGGGAGGTGGAGAGGGGAGGGGAAAGCTACTCTCAAGCAATCTGTCTTCGTTTTACAGCCAGTCCCCGAGGTGCTTTGCGAGCCTGAAGGTACAAGGGTAATGTCCTGTATAATTTCCTTGGTTTTGAGTGATCACACAGGCTCCATTCTGTGCTCTTTTTGCCTCGTTCTCTCTGCAAACTCGCTTTCTGCCAGGCACCTTCCAAATAGGGCCGAGCACGTCAGCTCTCTCGGCTGGGCTCTGTGGGTGATGAGCTCTGACTTCCCACATGCAAGCGATGGCCCGCTGCCTCACGGAGCCTTCTGTTTCTTGTTTCTTGTTAACGTCGTAACCACAGGACATGCAGAACTAAAGCTGCGTTCAGCCATAGACCCAGGAGCAGCCCCAGGCTGTAACTAAACACAAGCCTGCTTGAAGATCCAAGAGACCTGGAGAGCAGTGTGTGTGCGGGAGAGACTTCTGCACGCTGGTCCGTGCAGGGCGGCTCACTCATGCTCAGCACCCCTGAGAGGACTGCAGGGCAGCCTGGATTCCACAGGGGTGAGGCTTTGTCAGCAGCTTGTCTTTTCTGAACACCTGTTGGGGGATGGGCGTAACTTTTGACTTCTGCTGTCAAAGGTCACCTACCTGTGTCCTCCCCAGTTCACCCTTTCCTCCTTTCCACATCAGTCCCCCTAACGCTCTCTAACCATTAAACCTGGCATCTGGCCAGTTCCTTGGGACCGCCTAGAATTTCTCTCAAGTTGAATTGACCTTACAGGTAGCCAGAGAAGACAGTTACCTATGCCTTCTGATTTCACAGTCACCGGGCAGATCTATTTTGGGTGGCATGTCCTGTACCAGTTGCCAGAGTGTCTGAAATTGTACCAGTAAAGACACATTCCAATGGGGTAAAGCAAAGTACCTCCCCTAGTCCTCTGTTTGGGTGACAACACCTTGCCAGAGATAAACTCAGTGACCTGCCATCTACATCCCAGTGTAAATTCACCTTTTCCCTCCAAAATAGTGCCTGAAGTTTCCCAAGTGAGCCAGGGCCAGAAATTCATGCAGTTCTGATACTAAAGAAACAGGCTGTGAGAAGCAGTAACGCCCGGTGACGGAAATTTACGGGCTAGGCGTTAAAGTTGCATTCTTATCCCGGCTGAGAAGGGCTTGAGCAAGTGACTCAGCCTCTTTACACCTCAGTTTCCACCCTGAAATTATCTCTATTCTAGCCCTCAGGGAAATTAGGAAAATCATTAGAATTCAGGAGAAATGATCTGGGAACAAACACACACACAGACACACCCTCACACACTCTCACATTTTGGCAACCATTTACTGCATAATTACCATGTACTAAGTCCCAAGATAGGAGTTGGAAATTCTCAGGTGGCTGAAACTCGATCCCTTCGTGTAAATGCTTTGAATGAACTGGGACAGATGATTAGTATCCACGCATAACGTGCAGCAGCACTGGAGTCTGCACGTGAGTCTCGAGACAACCAGGGCCACTTAACCCAGTCTCCTAGGCAGGGTGTGAGCAAAGGAGAGGACCCCTGATCTGGAAGACTAATGCAATCAACTAGGGAAGGGGCTTAGAAGAGGGAAAAAGACCCTAGGTACAAGGAATGACTTGGGCAAAAGTATGGCAGTGGAATACTGAGACATGTGGGTAAATGTGACCAATTAAGGACTTCTGGAGCTTAAATTATGAAGAATGGAGTGTCAGGAAATCAGGCTAGAAATATGCACGTGCTAAACCATGGAGGGCTTCGGTGTTAAATTAAGGAGCTTGGAGTTTATGTATCAAGCAACCCACCCCAGAAGGGTTTTAAGCTGGTGAATAACATGGTTTAATTATAGATCCCTTTGGGAGCAGTGTGGCAGGTGGCTCAGGAAAAGAGGGAGAGTAGAAAGTGTTCTGCACGGTGATGGCTACATGTCCAGCCCCTTTGACCCATGTTTTCACTAGGATAATTATCGAAAGCTACTGTTGCTTAGAAGTTAGGGCTTCCTGACCCCACAAAAAGCTAGACCCGTGAAGTGGCTTTTGGCAACATCTACAGAGGGTTTTCTCAATAGCTTTTATTATGCCTAGATATCCTAGGCTCCAAGGAACATCTTGAAGGGAAGTCTTTAGCAGTCTGCCACAGGTCTATGTCCTTGACCATCCTGGCCAACAAATTTGGTCTCAAAAAATTGAATGAGATGCCATACCTTTTGGTGACATAAGGTTAGATGCAATATCTAATGTGCTGCAGGATAGACTAAAGACTCTAAAAATATTCTGATGGGCTGAAACAATGGTTAAAATCAATTAAATCAACTTAACTAAATAAATGTTAACCACTGCTTTTAGATTTCTTCAAAATCAATTGCATAAATATAAGACTTAGGATACCTGGCTTGATGGCAGAAGTATTTATTCCTTCATCAAATGCTTACTGAGAAGCCACTATACACCAGTCATAATCTATATGCTTCCCTCTATCACTATATATAACAAATTTTATTAAAACCAAGTCTGCTTCCCTTTTTATATACTTTTCTAGGTGAGAAACTAAGCCTCTTCTTTATATCCCAGGACCCTATGGCCACATATAGGGAACGACAAAGACTTCTTGAATGCCTACATGTGCCAACACCTTGCATCTATAACCTGCTAAATTCTTACAGTAATCATAGTATATTATATTCATTTTATAGATGACAAGATTAAGGCTCAACAATGCTAATGAAATTGCCTATGGTTTTGCTGCCAGTAGATTTCCAAGCTGATGTTTGAACCCAGATCCAACTGCTTCCAACGATGATTCTCTTTCTGCCACATCACATAGACTCCACATTTGCCTAAGATCCTAATAATGTGCACTGGTGTTGAACTGTCACTAGAACTGTGCTAAACTGAGCCTCTCCTCACGGTCTGGAATTTAGTTTAGTAGGTTTATTTTCCCTGGGGGAGGAGGTAGAAAGTTAGAGAAGAAGGCTTGAGTTGGTCATCAACTCCATGTGTACCTCCCATTGGATAAAGCTGCTCAGAGGGACTGGTAGCTGAGGCTGCTCAGATAGGATCATGAAACCCAGAACAAGGGCTGTTTTGGCCCCATTGTGCTCTACTCTGCCCAGACTTCCCCAGACTTCAGGTCCACTTCCAACCCAGACACTTCGGGAGGGAACCACTGCCAATTAGATTTTATTCAGAAGAGAACATTCAGCATAATAGGGGTCTAGAAAGCATAGGAAGAATGATTGGAGGGAAAGATAATACTTAACCTGGAGAAGAGAAGGCTTAATGGGCAAACAATTATCGCTTCAAATATTTGGAGATGCAATTGCATAGCTTTCCTGTTGCGTATGTAGAGGGTTCTGGTGTTTACATATTGTGATTTCTGAAGGGTGGAGGTGTTGTGGAGCTGACTGGGTTTATTTCCATAGTCAGGCACTTCCCATACATCTGATCCAATTTCATGAGAGCTCTGCTAAGTCCTCTCCTTCACGGAGAAGGACGTGCCTAAGAACTTTGCCCAGTATCACAATTTGTAAGTAGCAGAGCCAAGACTTGCCCTGAGTGTGTGTTGTTGCTGTTACTACATAACCAGCAGGTGCTTGTCTGTTTCTATACTTTGCCATGATTATGTTTGGCCACAGAGGGCACCCGCAATGGACAGGCATCTTAAAGACCATTTCCCTACATAAAAAAGAAGGCTCTGAACTCAGGCAGAGTTCCTCTGCTTACTGAGTCAACTTCAACAGTCCACCAACCAACTGTAGCCCTCACTCCAGAACCCGGAACTCAGCCAAGAACCCTTAGACCCCCTGGGGAAGATGGCCCAGGCATGGGTGCAACTCCTCACCACACCCTTTGAGGTTCTTCATAATCTGAGCCCCACACACCTTCAAATGTCCCTCCACCCCCCCTCTCTCCACACTCTCCACCAGACTACTTGCCTGTTTTCTCGCCCGGGGTTTGGTGCAGGCTCTTCCTCTGCCTAAAATACATTTGCCGCCCCCCTGGCCTGCTTGGTACCTGTTCATTCTTCAGCTCTGAAACTCTGGGCAACCCCCACCCTTGACTGGCTTCGGCGTCCTTCCACGAGTGTGCACCTAGTCTGTGTCTATATCCCAGTGATTTCTCACTGTTGGGGCTGATCTGTATCCCCTGGAATGGTGTGCTTTATTTATTTTTCTGGAGCATGGCCCAGGGCCCATTCCTTAAAGCTATTGAATACATGAATAAATGAATGAATATGGGTTTGGGGGTAGGTTAGATCTGGTTTGAAGACAGGCTGTACCACTCAGGCTGGGTGAAAAACTTACAGGATATACTCAGTCTCAGAGTTTCAGTGTCCTCATCCTGTTAATTGGGAATAAGAACGCCTACATCATAGAGATTATTATAAGAATTGGATACATCAGCAAAGAAACTGGCCCATACAACTTATGTAGAGTTAAGAACAATGAGAACTGGGGGGCACCTGTGGCTCAAGGAGTAGGGCATCGGCCTCATATACCAGAGGTGGTGGGTTCAAACCCAGCCCAGGCTAAACAAAAAAAAAAAAAAAAAGAAAGAAAGAAAAAAAGAAGAGAACAATAGGAGATAGTATTTTTAGAGTTCAAAGTGATTCACTCACTTGAAAGCTTTCTTATTCCAGAAGGCATTTTTTTTTTTAGGACCCATGTGTATTGAGTAAGATGAGTGCTCAGACTGAGTTAAAGTCTAGTAAGAACAGATGTCAATATATAAAATTATAAAAATTGTTTCTGTTACTAATACATTGACTGACAATCTTTCCAAACAAAAGTTTTAAAAATACATTTAGCAATGACAGTATCATTGAAGTAAATATATAACTTCTTATAGTTGTACTTTGAAGGATGCAATTTAAATCAGGATGCATCAGTAATAGTGTACATTTTTTTTAAGAATCTGCTTTCATCTTTGAATTTACACTTTTTTATGAAATAGTCTTTATTTCCTTTTTAATATTAAATAGCTGAAAATATATAACCTAGGAAATTTGCTCACTAAAAATAGAACAGAATCAAGTGTTACTTGTTTCAACCAATTTTTTTTTTTTAATCGTTGGGGAATCATTGAGGGTACAAAGAACCAGGTTACATTGCTTGCATTTGTTAGGTAAAGTCCCTCTTATAATTGTGTCCCACTCCCCCTCCCCCGTTGCTCCCTCCAATCCCCTATTCCCTCAACCCCCCATCATGCACTAGCATCATTTGTCCTCATATTAGAGTTGAGTACATTAGGTTCTTGCTTCTCCATTCTTGTGATGCTTTACAAATAAGAATGTGTTTCAACTCCATCCAGGTTAATGCAAAAGATGTAAAGTCACCATCTTTTTTAGTGGCTGAATAGTATTCCATGTTGTACATATACCACAGCTTGTTAATCTTTTCCTGGATTGGCGGCCATTTAGGTTGTTTCCACAATTTGGCAATTGTAAATTGCACCGCAATGAACAGTCTAGCAGATGTCCTTATGATAAAATGATTTTTTCCTTCTGGAAGGCATTTTTTCAATGCTGAGAATTTAAAAAAGTATATTATCTAAAGCATTTGACTCTGCTTCTCCGTATGGACAGTCTAAGTGGATACTCCTACTCAGTGTGACCTGCCCATATGCTCATGTCTGGCCTGGGTTGAGGATGCAAGCAGAGCAGCTGACTTCCCTGGGACACCACAAGCCAATCTCCCAGAATTCCTTAGGTTTCCTGAAGACCACATTCTCACCTGGACAGCTTGCCCTTCCCTCTCTTCCAGCTAACTCCTGAGAAATGCATCCTTATATCCAGCTCTCTGGTTACTTTAAGAATGTCTAGATATGTAAATACATTTTGTTAAGTCATTAAGCTTGTAAGAAATAAGAAATTAATTAGCATTAGCATGTTGAATCACTTAGGTGTCAGTAGCTAATATGGCTAATTGACATTTAATAAGTCTTGCTATCTAATTTACTATGAATTACATTAAATGTTAATTGCTTAGTTATTCTTTACACAATTATTATATGTTAATGTGCATTTAATAGTTCATTATTTGGGCAATTGTCTTAATGGCAAACAAGTTACCTTTAATTCTGGTTTGAACATATTCAGAACATGCCTAAGGTCATTCTCTTCAACATAATCAATTAATGGATTAATTAGTATAATTTGATACCATTGAAAACAATAAGCATGAGTTTACTGAGGCACAATCTCCTAGTTAAATCAGCAGAGCTTTTCAGGGTTTATCTGCTATCAACATCCATAACATAGATACTATTATTACCCATTACATCAAGCTATTTTCTGGCTCAAATAAATTAGCACACATTATAGCACAATGCATTCTTGGCCATGCTTAATCTCAGAAGGTTCATTAATAGAGTAATGTGGCTGGCACAAAAGCAGGTGTGATTTAGGCTGCATCAGTAGAAGTAAAATGTCTAAAACAAAGGAGGTTATTATAGTCCTGCTCTGCCTTGCCCTGGTGTGGCCATATTTGGGGTATTTTGTCAATTCTGGGAATGACATATTTAAAAAGCTATGAATTAGGTCATGTAAAGAATTGGTGAAGAAGTTGAAGATATTTAGCCAGGTTTAAGAACAAACTCTGAGGATGGCAAGATCTCTCTTTCTCTTTAAATATATGCTGAGGTTTGTGAAAGATAAATTACTTTTTATCTTTTAAGATTTATCAACTCAGTTGAGAATACCAAAGGTCATAAGTTTCAAGTTAGAGGGAAAAGATTTTGGACTTAGAGCTGCTGGAGGACGGAAAGAGCTGCCTCTGGAATAACGAGCTGGTTGTCACTGAAGGAGTTCCAGGGTAGTCTGCAATCACTTGTGCAGAATGGACTTGAGCTTCGAACGAGTGGATGGCGGTGACCTTTCCAAGGCCTTCAGAGGCAGAGGTTCCACTACTCGCATGACAGATTGCTCAGTACAACTCGCTGGGCTGGATATGGTCTGGAGCCCATTTTATGGGTCCACTTCCAACTTCAGGAAGACCCTGACAGGTGTGCACAAGCACTGGGAATCCAGTTCTGAGCAGTAGCCTGGCAATAAACACTATTTTGCTATACAGCTCAGTGGCAGAAGGCCGACTTGGGAGGACTGCCTGATTCGCTGCTCTCCCCTGGGTCTGCGGCTTGGTGGTTTCCCTTCATGTGTCCTCCAGCAGCCCATGGGTAGAGGAAAAGCCTAGAAGGGATCAGTGGGGCCACTGGAGTCATTTATCTTCCACAGGACAGGAGGGGAGAAAGGGCAGGTGCCTGGTAGGCCAATAAACCTAATGAAGTTTGTAATAGACTGAGGAAATATCAGCCTGGTGATCAAAGGAGGAGGAATAAGCCATAAGAAACTATTAATTAAGACTCTCTCACTATCTCCCTCTTTCCATTTCCTCCTTCAACATCACAGTAACCATTCTAATTGTTTCCAGCCTTTCAAGGATTCAAAGGCCGCTTTTCTTTCCTAGATTTCAAAGGGCCATTGGGAGTCCAGTGTCTGGTGCAATCCCTGGTAGGCCCCCAGGGTCCCTATGTTCAAACTTCTCTCTCTGCAAGACAGGGAAGTGTCTTGTGCATAGTGCCTGCTTCCCTGTGTCCACACACACAATGCTCCTCCCCAGAATGTCCTCGCTGACCCTTCAAGCCTGACTTGAAGTTCCTCTCCAGGAAGCCTTCTCTGACTATGACCCTATGCCCTCACCCCCTTCGCCACAATCAGGCTGCCATCCTGCTGGTTCTTACCACTAAATCAGGGCCCAGAGTTGCTGTCTGTTACTTTGACCTTGAAATATATGATGGGATATATGTATCTGGACAAGGGTAATATTCAAAATGTTTAATGGCCGCTATAGTAACATAAATCAGCACATAAGTCAATATGTAAGTAAAGGATTTTAAAATCTATTTCCTTTGGTTCTCTAACTAAACCTGCTTTCCACGTGATGCAAGCTGTATGGCAAGTTATTCATCACATCGTTCCAATAGCATCTGATTCATTTGTTGATTTTTGAAAGTTGTTGATGTGATCTTTTGTTTGATGCAGCTGTCACTGGCTACATGACACCCTTCTGCCTATGATGAGACATTAGGGACTACATCAGACTCTTCCAATAATCTTCCTAGTCACTTGCTAGTCAGGAGGTCTCCAGGGTCAGGAGCTGTGTGCAGAAGTCACACTGTGGCTGGATGTGCCTCTGATGCCAGCGCTTCCTGCATGGCTGAATCTGGAGACCTGTCCTAGGTCCTGACAATGCTGCCACCAACCTGCCTACCCTGTGCCTGCTTCAATGACTCATCAACACTGGCCCACCCTGGAGGAGGAGATAAAGTTTCATGCAACCCCCTGATTGATCTGTTTGCTCAGCAGCTGCTGATGGGCCCCTGGATATGCTCCCCACGCTTCCCAGACCTCACTACTCATCACTGTGGTCCCCTCTGGACAGCATCAAATGGTCATCTCTGGTCCCAGCCACTTATGCTATTTCCCGACTAGTATGGAAGTGGCTTACTATTTCAATAACCATTTGCCACACCAATGCATTCATGTATCCTGCCTCCCCATGTACACTGTCACCTCCCCAAGGGCAGGTGTTCTAGAAGGCATCTGTCCCTTTCAAAAGAAAAAACAAGTCTGCAAAGGGTCCCAGGATAGCAATAAATGACACAGCTATTTTGTCAGTCCATCAGACCTCAAAAATAGTCCCCACACTCCCCCACCCCTAATACATCTCCAGACTAGTGGAGGGTCTGGCCTCCATTATCTGCCTCTCCAATAGATGTTGCCCCTTGAAGGACCAGCCTGACGATTACTGATTGAAGTATGTAATATGATATCATATAATACCCTGGTTCTCTTCTGGAAGATGCCAGAGGTAATCAGAGGAACCCACAGACAAGGCAGCCACAGCCCCTGTATAAATCTCTACCTGCTCAGGAGATTTATGGAGACAAATGGCCATGTGGGGGTGGGAGGGGTGAGAGCCAGGAGCAGAAGGGATGACTTATGATTGCTGTTGACACAGGCAGGCTCTTGTTGTTGGAAAAGCCTTTCTTGTCGCTTCTGTTGATTGAAGCCTCAACAAATATAGAAAGATGAACTGGGGGTCTCCATCCGCATCTGAGATTTTCCTGAGGAGGAGATCATTAGCAAGAAGAACTCATCTGCATACACACAATTTATCATCCTTGCCCTTGGCAGGGCTGGTGGGTCTCCTGGTTCCAGAGAAGAGCAGGAACGGGGGTAGGTCAGGATATGAATGATGACAATGGGTAAATCCAAAGCTATTATTGCCTGCTCCCCTGCCCTGACCTCCTTCCTAAGAAAAGTTGGCCTGTTCAATTAGCTTGATGACACGGTTGGAGATGGTATTTCCAAACAGTGCAAACAACCAGGCTGTGACAGCTCTGGCTGCTGGCGTGAAACCTGTCAGGCGGCCTTGGCAGTTGCACAGGGACCCTATCAGCAAGACACACATTTGGGGGAAATGCTATAATTCAGCACTGACACCTCGATCAATGGCACCCATTTCAGAACTGTCTTCCCAGGGAAGCAGACCAGGTATTAGCCTCAAACGGCCCATCAGTCTCTGCAGCTGCAATGGTTGCCTCGTGTCTACCTTCCACCTACTTCTTTCTGCTGGTTCCCACGCGTGGCTGTCCAGCTACTGAATGTACGGGCTGAGTGTGGGCTCTGAAATCAGACCCCGGCCAGATCCTGCCCTACCGCTCAGTCCCAGTGTACTCCAGGCAAGCTACTTAAGCATTCATTCTCTCCCTAACAGTCAGGAATGGCAGCTGCAAAAACTCAAAGAGATCACGTTCATAAAGAGTTCAGGTCTGAGCCCAGCATGCTGGAAGCCCCGTGCGTGTCAGATGTTGGGGTGGGTAGTTTCCTCACCTCTCTTTTCCTCCATCCTTCCCTCTGGGTCTGTGCCTCTGTGCTGTGGACCCATCACGAACTCGGTCTCTGTATCTCTCTCTGCTTCAGCCTTTTGTCAGTTGGTCTCTGCTCTCAGTTCCCTCTCTCTCCTCTAGGCTCTCAGCTCTCTCTTTGCCTGGGTCTTCACTTCTTCCTCTGTGTCTCTCTCTCCTTGACTATTTAATATTTCCTGGGATCCTAGACTCATTGTCATTCCTTAGACTTGGAGCATTATGGTATCAGAGGGTTTTCAAATCTTGCGCAGGGAAAATGAACTCTCCTGAATGGTGATCACTGCAGCCTCGGCGAAGCTCAAGCTGTGAAATCTGGAATTTACTACTGTAATTATCCTGCCTGAAGCTGTGCCAACTTGGCTGGGCTGGCAAAGTGACATGCCTGTCAGGAGCCAATCGCCACCTTCTCATTGAATGGGGAGAAGCTGTCCAGCCCTCTGCTGGGTGCTAAAAATAGGCATCAGGGGGTTGGGGCAGCTCAGAGCAGGAGGCGAGCTAAAAATATGCCTCTGACAATGCAGCCTTCCTGGCTGCAGGCTGGCGGGGGCAGGGGCTTCAGGAACCCTGGGGTCCACAGCTGCACGGCCCCCACTGGGCAGGGGGAGGATGGGGAGGAAGTAGCACAGGCAGATGCCTGAGGCCAACAGGCCCATGAGTAACCTGGGAAGCGCACAGCAGGCTACAGAGTCGGTCACAGAAGCTGGGAGGTAGTGGGAGAGTTCACAGCTACCACCTCTAGAGTCAGGGGGAAAGGCAACAGTGGGCACCTGGGCATGCCCAGAGATCCTTTAGCTTTATCTCCCCATTCTGGGAAACCCACAGTTGCCCCCTAAGACTAAGAAAGCTTTTATTCTTCGCATAGTAACTCTTCTATTCTGTCCATTGATGACTCCTTGTCCCCAGAAGGGAGAAGCTTCCTACCCTTCCACCCAGCCCAGTTATCCAGCCACCCAGAGCTGCTGTCCCCTCCAGCAGAGAAGACAGACATTGATCTCTGCTGAGCACTGACTCAGGAAATCCCAGCATCATTATTTTCCTCAAATGAGTTGAGGAAACTGAGGCTCAGAGAAGCACAGTAACTTGCCCCAAACTTTGCAGTTCAACAGTGGCAAACCCCAGATGTGAATGTCTTTCCCTCTGGCTGTAGCTCCTCTGCTCTGTCCTCCACATCAGTGGTTCTCAGCTGGGTGAATTTTCCCCCCAGTGGACGCTTGGCAAGATCTGGACACGGCCTGGCTGTTTTACCTATGGGAGGGGTTGCTACTGGCATCTGGTGGGGAGGGACCGGAAACACTGCTAAACATCCTGCAATGCACAAGACAGCCCCTCACAACAGTCATCTAGCCCCAAATGTCAAGAGCTCCGAGGTGGGAAACCCTGTTCTCACATCACGTTGCAGCAGCGCCCTGATCCAAGTGGTGGTCCTACCTGGGTTGCCCCCCTCCCAGACACTCACAGCCACCAGCTGTGTGGAAGCCCTTCACCGCCTCCCCACCCCCCCAGGAGATTCCCACTTAGGTATTCCAGGCACCAACCTGAGAAACACTTTCCGAGAGAAAAGTTGCCAGGTCCCTATCAGCTCTGAATAGTCAACCCTGACCCAAGGTGAGCACTTGGAAAACATCCCCCAAGTAAGAAAACACACCCATGTGCACATGCACAAACCCCTTCCGGGATCAGGGAGCCATGCATAGCCTCAAAAGGTGAAGCTCCTGCGGCTCATAGCAGGAATTTTGTGGCCCCCTCATCTGCATGTTGATCACTTGACAAATTGCTTACCTTGGCCAGTAGTCAATGGAAACGCGAATTGGTATGCCGTGCTCCCAACTCTTCTTTTGATATAAACAAGCCGATACAGAGCACAGATGAGACTGTTTGCATTAGCAGCTGAAGTAAGAATGAGTGAAACCGCAGGTGCATTGTCAAGATTAATATGCAGGCAGGTTCGGAATTGGAATGGTACCAGGTAACATCACGCCTGGCTAAGGAGGCAGAGTAACATGAATCGACTCAAGACAAAGGGAAAACAAACAGAAAGTGACAAGCACAAGGGGAGCAGCAAGAGCTAAGGGGCTGAGAGACTGAGGAGTCCTTTCAGCCTGTCCCCCTGCCTGCCCACTGGGCCCTTCCCTGTCACACAAGAGGTATTCCCAGGACTAGACTCCTAAGCATCTGGATAGATGATGCCCCCTGCACCACATCAATAACAGGTACCCTATTGCTATCAATTTGGCTCAACAGATGTTAACCTCAGACAGGAAAGACAAATGAGACGCCATCATAGGAAAGAAAAGCCACATGGTCTGAGCATTGCCACAGGAAGGTTTATTATAGGAATCACAGTTAGGAGACTGAGCAGAGGTTTAGGCCAGAAATAAAGAAGGCTCTCTGCCTTCCTGGGTAGAGAAGAATCCCTGAGCAAGGGCTGGGGGAGGAGGACCTTTTGGTTTGAGGTTGGCATGAATGGCAGTGTTGTCTTTGTCTCAGGCCTCAGAAGGCAGGAGCTTGGAATACAGTAGGACTCCATTTATTGGGAAGTGTTATTGGCTAGAGATGGGTGATCCTCGGAATCAAGAAGAAAATGAATTTATATCATAGGAAGAAGATATTCTTAACCATCAGGCTGACAGATTGGGAAATCTTGACAGACCCAGCATTGATGTAAGAGCAGAGTTATTCCAAATTGTTCCTATGTGGTTTCTGTCTGCTATAGATTCCTACTATAGGCCAGGTGCTCAATTAATATTTGTTGAATGAGTAACACAACCTTCATTGTGCCAATAGAGATAGAGTGATGGGCCCCTGAAGTACAACTTCCATCATGTTCCCCTTATTCTCACACTGGCTGGAAATCTAGAGAGATATCCAGGCTCTTACAAATGTAACACTCCGATATGCATAGTCATGCATGGTGTCCAGTTTATGGAGTAGTCTCCCAGCCCCGTCAGTACTTATTGCTCATGGAAAACTGGTAGATTTTGTACACCTTCCCTTAGATCGCAACCCCATGACTTCAGGTGGTGGGGCCAGGCATGGACTAAAGTTAGGCCACTTATGCAGGTAACAGATTATTATTGAAATCCTAATAACGCAAGCCATGTGCTAGACCGTGAGGATATAATAATGAGAAAATAATAGATGTAATGTCTTTTTATCTCAACTACATTCAGGAAATGACATTAATCAAATGACAGTAAAAGTATAAAACTCAACTGTGATAACTGAGTACTTTGGATGTCAGTTGCAGGGCAGGATGCTGGGAGTGCCTGGCAAAGTTTGCCCACCAAGTTGGGGGACCAAAAATGTCTTCCCTGGAAGAGGAGGAACTTCAGCTGGAAGCAAAAGGATGAGTAAGACTTAAAGATGGGGGATGTAGTTTTCTGGGTAAGGACCCCAGCATTGGAGGGACCTTGCCACTTTTAAGAAATTGAAAACAAGGCCAAGAAGAGAGGAGGAGAGAGGAAGCAGGCTGGTTGCCCACAAATTTTTTTTCCACTGAGTTTGTCTTCATGGCTTTGACTAAAAGAAAGCCAGTGTGGCAGACATGGGAGAGTGCAGAGAGTGAAAGATGAAGTTGGAGGGACAGGCAGGCCAGAAAAGGAGGAATGCAAGGATTTAGGATTTTATTCTAAACTCAAGGAGACTCCATTAAGGGATTTTAAGCAATGAACTGGCTTGATCAGATTTACATTTTTAAAGTTTCTTCTGGTCCAATATAGAGAACGGTTACAATGTTAGAGAAAGGACAAAAAGGCCTGGGTAGACTATTTAAGAGGCTATTGTAGTGATTTAGGTAAGATATGATGGCAGCTTCAGGCAAGATGTTAAGGAAGACTGAGGGAAGAGGACCAATTCGAGAGATGGTTAAGTAAAATCTGTAAATTAGATGATGTGCTAGACATAGAGACCCAAGGAAGAGAAGGTGTCAAAGACTATGACAGAGTGTCCCCTCCTGGGTGGATAATGATGCGTGGACACTGAGGAACTACTAGCTTGACTGGGGTAGGTGATGCGGTGAAGGTGGGTGGAAAGGGCATGAACTTTGTTTTGCACATATAAAAATTAGAAATGTCCTTGAACCTAACAAATGCAATGAATGTGACCTGGTTCCTTGTACTCTCAATGAATCCCCAACAATAAAAAAAAGAAGAAGAAGAAGAAAAGAAAGACAAAAAATGGAGAAATCAAATAGGTCACTGGGTCTTGAGCTCAGAAGAGAGATCTAGGATTGTTTGAAGGTTGGGAATCATCAGTATGGTCACTGAAGCCATGGGTGTGAGTGAGGTCACCAGGAAGATAGCATAGAGTAAGGACAGAAGAGGGTGAAGGTGGGTGCCTCTGCAAAGGACAGAAGGGTGGTGAGAAAGAAAGAAGGCAAACCAGGCAGGTGGCGTCAATCAGATTCTTTTGCCCACAGATAACAATTGCAACCCAGGGATTCCCTTGAGTTGGTTTTAGGCACCAGCACTTAGGGAGCATGGGGAGCCGGGCAGAGAGGGGACCCTTCTGCCGCATGCACACTGTTTTTAAAACGCCTGTCGGCAGGGAGAGAGCAGGAGGGGGAGGGGTGGTGTGGAGCAGGAAGGGGAGGGGTCGAGCCACCAGCTCCCTGCCCCTACCTCAAGTTCCATGGACTAGGAGGTGCCTGTGTATCCTCACTGTGAGCTCCCTTTTTGTCCTGAGCTAGTTGGAGTGGGTTCCTCTTTCTTGATGGTGAAGCATGAGGCCAGGAGAGAGTGAGCCCTGTGTTGAGAGAAGGGTGCTGCCTGGACAGGGCAGGTGCAGACAGACAGAGCCTGGAGGACGAGATGATGACAGAACTACAGGGCACCATGTGCACAACACTTTCACACATAGTCTCTCAACTGAACTTCATCACAACCTTCAAAGACAAGAATGATTCCCCCCAATTTAGGTGATAGCACAGGAACTGTTTCAAGGTCACATTGCTAGTGCGCAAAAGATGAGCTTCATAGCTAATCCTTCCCAGGTCAAGTGCAGGAGAGGGTACTTATATGAAGGAGAGAGACCAGTGGCTGCTTTGTACCATATGGAGAAGGGTCTTTAAGGAAAGATTATTAGGAACCAGTACAGACTTTTACATTAGTAACTAATGGAATAAAAATGGCACCCAGGAAGGAGAATGTGAATTTATATGAGAAGCATAGGTTAAACAGAGAAGCTGGAGGCAGGCAAGTTTGTTCCAATACAGTTTATTCCTAGTGGGGTGTGGCAATGTCTCCTGTCCCTACCACAGTGGCCTGGGTAGAGAAAGTGGAGAAGTGAGGATCAGCCCTTTGGTACAGTCGGACTGAGACAAAGTTTTCAAAGGGAGCTGAAGAGCCCTCTTCAAGGCATAATCTAATTTGCTTGGACCCTATTTCTTTCTCCTTATAGCTCCTCATACCCTAGGCCTTGCAAATTGGTTTGACACGTGGATGAAGGATAATGGGGAAGGGAAGGGGGGCTCTGGTGACCAGAAAAGCTACGAGGGTCCCCATAAACCAAGACTGGGCTCAAGATGGGGAGAGGTTAGGGAGAGTGATCTGAGACACAGGTTAATGCTTCTTGGCCTGGGTGCTAGATTCTGAGAGTGGGGGGATGTCTTGAGAATGGGAGACCCATGCTTGGAATATGGGATGATCTGGAAATGCAGGATGATGTGAGGAATGGGTGGATAATTGAGAGTTCTAGAATGGGGGGACTTTCTGGGAGTGGGAGAATAAGGTCTGGGCCCTCAAGGGCTGCTCTGAGAATGTGGAGACTGCATAGGAAATGGGACGCAGGAAGAGGAGATGTTCTGGGAACAGGGCCACACCGGAATGGAACTCAGCGCGAGGAGTTGGACAGCTAGAGGATCCAGGAGGCCTCAGCCACGACACAAACTGTTCTTCTGAACGTTTTCCAAAAAGATCTTCTTGGTGAGTGTGAGAAAGGGACCTGCAGAGCAGGCCTACCCTGCTGAGGCTTGGTGAGAGGGTGGCGTCCCAGCCAAGGGCTTGCAAACGTTTTCCATCAGATAGAAAAATGCTGTCATCTCATTCTCCATTTTATTTCAATTCATTTCACCTCATATTTCACTTAATGGGAACTGTCAAGGAGATTCTCTGATTTTTTTTTTTCCTCCTCCTTCTTCAGCAGTTTATGCAATCTGACAGCCTGAGAGACACTGGTTTTTGGAAGACCCACAATGAAATACACTGTTAAAGCATCAAGTCCTAGCGTGCGTGTGTCTGCGTGCACCTCTGTGAATGCAGGCTTGTCTGTGTTCACCGGGACATCTGAGCATGTGTGCGTGCATCTGTGTGGGTGTGTGTGACAAAGTCACACTGCCTGGAATGAAGAGTTGGATGTGTGGGCTTGAGCTCTGCTTCTGATACTTAGCATCCCTGTCTGACCTGAGCCTCAATTTCCTCTCCTATAAAGTGGGTGCACTAGCCCCATCCCTTCCTACCTCAGAGGGTCGTTGTGAGGCTCACAACACAGAGATGTAAACACACCCTTGTGATGAATAGGCGCTATTGGTAAGCACAGCTAGAGTCTGTGTCTCGGGGTTGGTGCCTGATCCAGCCTGAGTTCACGGGTCTTTTTGATGCTGCCCCCTCCAACATCCTGCTCCCCTGATGCCTTGATCTGCTTAGAACCAGCATGCCAGCCCCTGAGCTGGGCCCAGCTCTACTGACTGCTTCCTCCACTCCTGCTCACTGACTGCTGACTATCACCAGAAAGTCAGCAAACACATCTTGGTGGGGCCCCGCTGGGTCCAATAAACATATTGAGCATCTATTACCAATCAGGCTCTGTGCCGGGGACGCTGAATCGAATAAAACAGTCCTGTGCACAGGGAGCTCTCAAATCAGTTCAGTGCTTAGAGTAAAATATGAATGTTATGATAGATCCATCCCAGGGACCATGGCAGCAGAGGAGGGGCCGCAGACTGAGCCAATGGAGGAGTGGCAGTGAAGGATTCCTGGAAGAGGTGACACTTTCACTGACTCTTAAAGGAGGACAGGAGTTGGCCATGGGAAGGGAGCCTGGGCACACCGAAAGTCAGGCCTCACCATGGCTCAGTAAACCTTTATGCCCGCTTTTAGGATCCTCCAGGTCTGTCCCCAATATCTCTTCCAAATTTTTATCACATTCCTCAAGTTGCTCACAGCTTCCAGATCTTCATCCCCCATCACACCAGCCCAAGAGCACTCCCAAAGTATTGACGGGACTGGGTTGCTCATTTCCCCAACACTCCCATCGCCTAAGAGACAAAGGCCCAACTCCTTAGCCAAGCATTCAAGGTCCTCCACAACCAACCTTTCCAACTTCATCAGGGCTCTTTCCCAGTCCTTGATGATAACTGTGTTCTTTCCCCTTCTCTGTCTTTACTTTCTACTCTTTATTATGCCCCCAAAAGTCCTTCTGCCCCCACATCCTGTTTTCCCTCATGAATATCATGTGTATACTCTGAGTCCTAGCTAAGACTCCACTGTCCCAGAATGGAATACCCAGCCCCACGTGTGAACGAGATCTTCCCTTCTCTATTGGAGCGTGTGACCGAGAAAGCTCAATGAGGGATCCCACCGCACATAGACAAAAGGGGCTCCTTTCATTCCAGGGACAAGAGAAAACAATTATGGAGCTTTAAATATCAAGATGATTGGAAGGGTGGGTACTGAGATGCTCATAAAAATCACTTCACGTAGGTTGCCATGGACATCGACTCATGGCAGAATAAATGCACAAGTTTGGACTTCCTCTCAAAGCTACAAATGTATAAAATGACTAAAAAATATCCACATGGACAAAAAAGTATGGAAGTAGAAATTATAGCAACTGAGCGGTGTCACATAATCTTGGAACCTGTAAACTATACAGAAGGAAGCTGGTTTACACCTGTGTCAAACGCCTCCTCTGTGTCACTTCAAGTTCCCGGGCTTTGCCTTGACCTACTTGTTCCTCACCACTCATGGTGCTGTGGCCAGCTGTGCATGGGGCCAAGCACTTTAGTGCAGGCACCAGCCAGTAGCACCTCATCTCCTGTCTGCACTGCCCCCACAGCTTCCTATTGAAGCTACGGACTTGCTCAGTGCCCATCCTAAACAACCGGAACCACACAGAAGTTAACTTCCTATGGGGTGGCCTTCTGATCCACATGGTTAAGAGACCAGAAAGTAAATGCTTCTCTCTTCCTACCCTCACATAGACTGTACCAACATGCAGTCACTCATATTTGACATTCAGCCCTGGGAGATTAAGGAATTAGATCTCTTGAATCCCAGGATGGTGACCAGCCCCATTATACAGATCATGCTACGTAATATAACATAGGACATAAAGGGTATTATTTCTGGGCAAATCAAGCTGAGAGACTGCCACAAAAACCACAAAAAGATTCAGAAATAGACGATCTTCAGAGACCTCTGAAGGCAAGTGTGGGCAAAGGGAATAAAGACATGAGGATATTTAGAAATGTTTATAAGAAATCCAGAACCCCAGACACACTCCCAGTCTAGGACGCTATGCAACTGCCCCTGCCCCACCCTGTGTAAGCCTTGAGTAAAACTTATGCATTGGACAAGTGTAAATAACACTCTAAACTTGAGGATACTGTGCACAGCTGAGGGCAGGGTTGAGTCACCTGAAAATATGGAGTTTAACCATGAGTCCAAATACTAGAAGATAGGAGTCTGAGGAAGCACATAGGGAAGATAAACTTGAAGGAAACAGAGGCAATGTAGAAAACGGAAAAGAAATTTTTAAATAATTTCCCCAAAGAGAAGATATCACATCCATGGAACAAGGTCAGAGTACTGTAACAGCAGAAATAAAAGTTTTAATCGATTAGGAAAAAAGTGAGAAAATTTTTCAGGTAGTTAGACAAGAAAGCAAAGAAATGGAAAAAAACATATAAAGAAATGGAAAGAAATTTTTTTTAAAAAAAATAGCGATTAACCTAGAAGTCCAACATCCAGCTAATAGAAATCTAAAGAAAGAATGCATTTTCTTTTCTAGATTATTCTCTAGTATAGTGCATTTTAAAAGAACTCTCTCAAGAAATTTTAGAACATCAGGATAAAGACAAGAAGCTTGGGACAGGAAAAGATATTCAGAAAATCAGATATCAAATGTCATTAGATGTAATAATGATTAGACGCCAGGAGACAATAAACCAATATTTTAAGAGAAGCAAAATTACTTCCAACAGGTTTCAATACCCAGCCAAACTTTCTCTTATTCTGTCTGACGTTTTCAGTAAAATATTGATCCACCATGAACCTTTCTCAGGAAGCTCTGCCAAAACGCAACAAAAGTAATAATTAGTAAATCAAGAAAGGAAAGCATCAAAACTAAGAAACAGAAGATCTAACACCATCGAAGATGTGATTTCTCAGAATGACAGTGAAGGGAATCCCAAGGTCACAGCAGTGGAGTGGGCCCTGGAGAGCAAACTGTCCTGGGGGAATAGTCTGGTTGAGGGATTTTTTTCCTAGGAACAACATTTTAGGATAGACAGATTATCTCATGTATTCCACTTAACTGAGGGAGTGTGATAATTGTGTTGAGAAGTCTGAAAGTGAATTACCCATATATTATGTATTGAGCAAACAAAATGAGCAGAGATTAATCCTGGGGAAAACAAAAAGTTAAGAACAGAAAAGCAATCATCACGTTATGTGGCTTGACTATTAACATTTGAGATACGCTGTTTAATCAAACATTGGTGGTGGTGCCTGTAGCTCAAGTGGCTAAGACGCCAGCCACATACACCAGAGCTGGCGAGCTCGAATCCGACCCGGGCCTGTCAAACAATGACAACTACAATCAAAAAAAAATAGCCGGGCCTTGTGGCGGGCGCCTGTAGTCCCAGCTACTGGGGAGGCTGAAGCGAGAGAATCGCTTAAGTCCAGGAGTTTGATTGAGGTTGCTGTGAGCTGTGACATCACAGCACTCTACGAGGGCAATAGCTTGAGGCTCTGTCTCAAAAAAAAAAAAAAAAGAATTATTAAATAACTATATTAGGAAGGTGGGGAAAAGGAAATCTTTGTGGTAGGAGAGGGTAGAGGGAAAAAGGGTAGTGAAAGCTCTAAGTTCTCCTCCTCGGTGTTAGGATGGCAATAGATAATATCTAAATGTTTTCAATCCAGAAATAGGTATCCTTGTATGTTCATTAGAAATAAGGACATAATTATCAAGAGAAATGGCAGAAAATTTGAAAGTGTTTGCTTTTGGGAAACAGGACACAGAGCTGTGATGAATAGGAGAGGCGGCTGCTCTTTTCTGTTATTAATCTTGTCATAGCATTTGATTTTAAGACTGTAGGCTTTGTTACTCTGATTAGAAATTGGGGGGACAAGAGGGAATGAGAATTCTAACAGTTTGCTAAATTGATTTCCTTTTCATTGTCTTGGTGTTTGGGTTGAGGCCCCAAAACTGAGGGAAATGATGGTGAAGTGTCCACACATTCCAAAGAGGGTGTTGACACTCAGTTTGTCTGTAGGATTTATTAAGAAATAGGGAGATTTGGGCAGCGCCTGTGGCTCAAAGGAGTAGGGCGTCGGCCCCATATGCCGGAGGTGACAGCAAACCCAGCCCCGGCCAAAAACCACACACAAAAAAAAAAAGAAAGAAAGAAAGAAAAGAAAAGAAATAGGGACATTTAATTGGTGCCCCTCATCCCAGTCTTAGAGAGAGTCACTTTTAAATGGTAATGGTCTGTAATGGACTGGAGCAAAGCAGGATGAGAGTTTCTGGAGAACTGAACTGGATTCTGGGGAGTTTCTGGGACGCAGAGCCTGCTGGTGCTGCCTGTCAGAGCTGCCTCTGACTCCTGATGCTGGTGGGCTTCCTCTGGGATAAGTGGACGTCACAACGGGAGCAGGACTGCCCTGGAGGACCACCTGCCTGAGTGAAGGGACCCCAGCAGAGAAGCTGGGTGGGGGGCCCTATGGAAGGAGCTTAGGGTAAGTCATCAGAGGAAATCCAGAGACCCCAATGTCAGAGAACCCTGAGAGAAACCTTTGAAGAGCCCACAAAAGTGCTCCATGAGGGAGACAGCCGGCACTGGGGCACCCAGAGGACACACACAGGACCCTGCCGCCACAGCGCCCGTCCACTGCACCTTGTCCTCTCCCACTGGTCCTGAAGCACCCCCAGGCTGTGAGCAGTAGGGGGATGGGATGGAACAGGGAGGTAAAGAACCAAACAACCACCCTCATCCCACTGCAGGTTACCATGGGTAGGGCCCCGAGCGGGGAAGAAAGAGAAAAGCTTAAATTGGATGTGAAATGAAAGTATTGATTTAGATCCACCTGGCCTTTTTAATGCCTGTAAATAAAACTTCTAATATCTGAAAGTGACTGGAAAAGCTGTAGAATCTGGCCAGGGGCAGAGAAGGGTTATTCAACAGGGCAGGTCTGAAGAACAAGTGGTTATTTGCTGATCCAGTTTTCTAAATAACAAGTGGTTGTTTGCTGGCCCTTAGTTTTGAAAAGGGAACTAAAATGCATTGCTGCCTACTGTGTGATGGGATATATATATATATATATATATATATATATGTTATCCATCTCATTTAATCCTCCCCACAGTCTTTCCAGGAGGTGGTCATTATCCCAGTTTCACAAGTCAGGGAATTAGAGCTCAGTGAGGATGAGGTTCCCAAGATCACATAGCCAGAAAGGGAGGAGCCATAGTCAGATGCAGGACAAGCCCCAGAGCCCACCCACATCCCAGGCAATGATTAAAAGCCCAGCTATAAACACCAAATGGATGGAGTTTAAACTCCTAGGGGGCCAGTAACTGACACCATCCCTCTTGGACACATTATATACTCTTCCCCTGACTCAGTTTCCTCATCTCTAATGTACAAAATAATGCTCCCTATGACATAGGCTTTTCATGATTGAGTGAGATCATCCATATAAACAGTTCAGCATCTTCCCTGGCACAAAGCAAGCATTCAATGAACGTATCTACCATTATCATTAAACCATACTGCGCTCTGAATAAGAAACAGTGAACATAGGTAATAATTCAGAAGTGCCTGAAATACTACAGATGACTTCAGTGAATGAAAGTGAGTTTCTTCTCGCCTGTGGTAATGTATATATTAATATGGAATGTATTATATTCTGCAGTGTATTGTAGATATTTCATGAAAACAGAATCATAAAATTGAAAAGCATCTTGGAAGTCATCGATTTAAATATTTTCTTCCCCGATAGACTGTAAATTCCTTGGAGGTAGAGGTCAGATCTTGTACTTCATTCATTAATTTATGTGTTTATTTATTCAAAAAATGTGTGCATAAGACCTAGGATTCAAGTATTGCCTGAGGTATTTGGAGAGAGATAGAGACAATTAGAACTTAGATCCTGCACTCAGGAATTTACAACCTAAGCAAAGCTGAGATCAGTGTCAGGAACAGAGGTGCAGATGACACCTGGGGCAACTGAGCAAATTCCAGCTCATATAGTGTTCCTCCCAGGGCCCTACACAGAGTAGGCAAGCACCAAATAATTGTTGAAGCCAGCCCATGGCTGGGAGTATGTGTCCTGGGAACGACAGAGCAAGCAACCTGAGCACACATCTGTGGAAATTAATATTTGATGGTGCTGGTTGTAGGGATAGGGGTGCATGAATGGCATAGAAAGCTCTCCGACCCAGGTTACTGTGCAGTCCTCTCCTCCAGCCTGCTCTGTGCCTGTGTTGCCCTTGAAGTTCACTGGACTCGTGGGAACCTGACGGTAATCTCATCTGGTCATTTCCAAATCAAGATGGGTATAAGTTCTGGCCAGGATCTTCCCCATTGTGTCATTGACTGGCTCCAACTGCATTAGGCTCCTTCCCTGAGCCCTCCTTTGCTGGCTTTGCCTCTGGGGGAGAAATAGACCCCGTGTTATCTGCTCTCATTTTTCTTCTTATTCTAGGAGCTCGAGTATGCACACGTGCATCGGCACACTCAAGCACATATACACGTGATGTTCTGATAGGAGCTGCACACCACTCTGTGCTCTCACAGATGAGATGTCCCCCTTCACCTGGCCACTTCGCATTGCAGTGGCACCTCAGGGGAGCTCCAGCCCTCCTTCTCCAACACCCGGTACAATCACCACCACCAGTCCTGGAAATTCTTCATTGGTAATGTCCACTGATGAAAGTGCAAAGGAAGGATCCTGAATTCAGCCTTCTCAGTTACTTGTACTTCAGGGTGAACAAGAGATTGTTTCTGAGTCAGGAGTGGAGGGCACGAAAATGTCCAACAGAAAAGAGAGGGCCTAAGTCCATGCAGGAGGGAAAAGGACTCAGTCGAGGACAGCTAGAGTTATCCTCTACCATTTGGCTGAATTCCTTTCCATTCCAATTGTACTGTGTTGTCCACTGACTACGTCTAGGCATTGTTCTGAGCACTGCCGAGAGACAATGAACATGACCCAGATCCAGAGCAGCTCACAGCTTAGCTGTTACCAAGTGACCAAACAAGTGAAAAGTAAACAAAGTAATAAGTGCTATAATCGAGGTAAAGATTAGGGTGACAGGCTAGGCATGGTGGCTCACGCCTGTAATTCTTGTACTCTGGGAGGCAGAAGTGGGAGAATTACTTGAGGTCAGGAGTTCAAGACTAGTCTGAGCAAGAGTGAGACCCTGTCTCTACAAAAAATAGAAAAATTAATCCGTGCCTCTAGCTCCAGATACTAAGGAGGCTGAGGCAAGAGAATCTCGTAAGCCCTGGAGTTTGAGGTTGCAGTGATCTGTGATGACTGTACTCTAGCTGGGGAGACAGAGTAGGACTCTGTTTCAAATTTTAAAAAAGATTATCATAACAAGCACACTGTGGAGAGGCCATAAGCCCAGGCTGAGAGGTCAAGGTCGAGAAGCAGAGCTGCCTAAAGATGGTGCCCCAGAGCCAAACCTTTAAGCCTAGCACTAAGGGTGCACCCAGCAAACTTTTAAAAAGAAATGGCTGTAGGTGGTTGAAATTGGACTGCCAAGAAGGCTCTCTGAGTCTAGGTGATCTCCACTCTTTAGAGATGCCGGGGGATGTAGGACTAAATGCAAAGATCCAGTCCCGAGAGCTCTGAGCTCACATCCCAGCCTCAACAGTCTCCAACCAAATGGTTTAGGAGAGGCCCTGGGCCTCTCTCAGCCTCTTTCCTCAAGGTGCTGTCTGCCCAGACTGCCTCCACAGGTTGCCACGAAACCTGATGAGACAACCTGCGTGCAAATACTCTGTCAACCGTGTCACTGCAGAAGTGAATCATTGTTTTTCTCCGTTTTGGCAGATCCCTTCCTCTCTGCCTCCCTGAGCGCCAGGATGAGCTTAACAAAGGGCTTTCTTTCCTGACACACCAACTCCAAGCTTTCTGACATATCCCTCGAGGCTGCCGTGAGAGCCCCAAGCATCTGTTCCTGGCTCCAGTCTCAGGATCCAAGAGCCTCCATGGGGAAAAAAGTGGAGACGCAGTAAGAAATGAGTTACCTGGGGCTTAGGGTCATGCAGTGCTAACAGCCACACAGTAAGGACTCTAGCAATAGTCAAACTTGGAGTTCTTTCCCTACAAGTGACAGCAACATGCCTAAACAATAATTATAATATTATTCAGTGTCTTTTATAAAATTAATAATACCTTTTTTTACCCTCTGTAACTTACCATGTCTTTTCTTTCTACTCCATTTACTCTGAAAATCCACTGACAAGTAGAAAATAAATAGAAGTTCAACGATGGAGGCCAGGAGCTAGGAACAGCTGATCTCCTTGATTTTGTTTCTCACAGATTTGTCAATGTTCATGGCTTCAAGATTTACAGTCTCACGTACAGGATAGCATTTAATAGAAGAGCCAAAGGTTTAACTCCCTGAAGGGCTGACCTTCAAGAGAGTGTGAAATAGGTGAGCTTTGCAGAATGGCAAAATGGAGCAATTAGATTCTAGAGATGAGTTCAAATCCAGATATTGCCAGCTGATTTGGGGGCAGAAAGCTCTGTGAGATCCAGTGTCCTTATTCATAAGATAATCACTGTCCCACTTCCCTCTTGGCGCTGTTGTGGGGCTTAAGGTGAAATGATGGAGGTAAAATTGATTTGTGAATTTTCAATTAGTTAACATCATGAATGTATATCATCTGTATCCCATGGCTGCCTCCTGTGTTGCAGTCATTTTCTTTCTTTCTTTTTTCAACTTCAAATTAATATAAGGGTACATACAATCAGGTTACATTGTTTGTGTTTATTAGGTAAAGTTCGAATTGTAGTTGAGTCATTTTCTTAGTCCTGGGCTGTTCCCCCACATACCCTACTGAAGAACCCTATCAAAGCCTATCCTCTGTGGACAGTTCCTCTTTTTATAAATATGGCCCAGTTACCTAATTTTCATGAGTTATTAGGAGGAAAGTGGCCATTTTACTACTTCCCACTAAAGCGAGGATAAATGTTCATATCCAGAAACTGTCTACCCTGCGGAACCTGCTACTCCAAATACATTCATTAATAATGCAAACTCAAAGGAAGCTCTAATGGGCTAAAGGAAGACATATTATAGGTGAATGAGACCTGTCCCATGTCCCTTGAATTAGATATACCCAACCTAGTCATATCACTCTCTGTTCATAAAGTGCATAGTTCTTAGGATGGTATTCAGAGCCTTTATTCAGCACTCTTTACAATTTCTTCCCAATTTTATCTTCCATTACCTCCATGAATTCTTGCCTTTAGTCAAATGGAACATCTGTTCGTCCACATTATATAGCACTATTTACACTGTGCCATCTGCCTGGAATGCCCATACCCTTATCTCTGCAGTGCTAAATTCTTCCAATTCTTTAAGACTGAGCTAAAGCCCATTCCTGCATGATACAGGGATTGTCTTCAATACAGGGATTGTCTCCTCTTCCTACCATAGTGCCTCCTCGATAGCTTCCCTTTTTCTAACCTGTGTACTGCACATCTTACCTCAAGAAGGAGCCCATTCTCAATATATCCCACTCATATCTGGACCTTCACCTTTAGGCTCTCAGTTAATCAGCATATCATTGAGTTCCTATTTGATAGCATGATAAAGCAGAAACCATGGGGATACTCAGAAGTATCCCTGAGGGAGGCTGCAATTCCACCGAAGACATTCCAAGTGCTTAGCAGATCTGCACACCAGGACTGCTCTCATAGTTAAGAGCAAGGAGGGGTAACCAACTTGAAATGGACCTTTCTCTGGGTCAAGTGTTGCCTTTCCCTCAATGCTTTTTGAGCACATATATATTCCTGAGAGTGAAGACTTCAGTATGCTCCCAACATGCTGGCATGAAGGAGTTTGTCAGGTGGCTTTCCTGGTGATAAGCTATGAAGGAGACATGGGGCACTAGCTGGATACTGATGTGTAGGCACCAGGTGTTTAGGAGGGGTGTGGCAGGGCCTGGACCAAGGTGAGGTGAGTCCAGGCCAGTGCAGTATCAATACTTACACAAACCTCAGGGCAGGTGTCTCCTTAAAGTTCTCTCTTCTTTTTTTTTTTGTAGAGACAGAGTCTCACTTTGTGGCCCTCAGTAGAGTGCCGTGGCCTCACACAGGTGACAGCAACCTCCTGCTCTTGGGCTTAGCCAATTCTCTTGCCTCAGCCTCCCAAGTTCCTTAAAGTTCTCCAACCTAAGAGCCTTGCTTGCCTCATCCTAGTTCTGGCTCTGGGGTAAAGGATACAGAAAAGGCATCAAAAAGCATGGAATAAAGGGAAGGATACTAGGGACAAAGTTATTTTTTATCAGGATGATATCAAGACCTAGCCTTGGATATGAACTGCACGACTCCTGTCATCTTCTGCCTCCATTGGATTTTGTTTACCCAAAGCAGAAAGAATGGTTATTTTGCCAGTCTAAACTTTAATCTCTCCTGGAGCAATCTAAAGGCTACAAGATTAAACGATCTGAAATCCCATCCAACCTGAATGGTGCCTGAAGAAGAGACTCAGCTTTACTCAGGCATGGCTTCCACAATGGGCCGGTAATTACCTTCTGTACCCCAGCTCCCGCCCTATGCCTTATATTTGCCAAGCTAATGCTATTTTGGGGTGCTTATCATGGTAAATAATGCAGGGGAATAGCATGGAGATTCTAGAAGCAACTCAGGGAGGGAGCAGTTTTCAGTGTCTCTCAAACAGCTTAGTGTCTCTCAAACCTTTGGCATCTGTTCAAAGTGAAATGAAATAAATTTATTTTTAAAAAATTTTCAACATCACCCCTGCTATGATTGAAATCTTGACTTCTTCAAATGACATCCAGCTTCTAGAACACTGATTAAAAGTATATCTGAGGCCTAAGAAAAAAACAAATGCGATAAATAATAGGTATTTTAGCATGATAAATGGCCCCAACCTATCCTAATTTATTCTGAAATACCATTTTATTGTGCCCCTAAAACAGATATAATCTGATAGAATCTTAAAAGTCCTCATAGCTGGGTCATTTTATAAAATCCAGAGAAGAGATTGGGAGATAAAGCCCTGGCTGGTCTTAATCATTAAACTTTCAACTGAGTTCACCACTCTTAGCAATTCTAATGTAGCAAAAGTGCTGCTCAAGTTCTTGTAGAATCGTATCACACCTCTTGCATTATAATTAATATAAAAAGAAAAAATTTTAATACTGCCTTATATTTCTGTAATTCTTTACAGTTTACAAAGCACAGTTATATATATTATCATTTTTCCTTTTAGCCTGCCCCACTGGAGATCCAACAACATAAAGCAAGAAAAATGAGTTCACACTTCTTGAATGACAAAACCAGAGGTGATGGGTTGAGAACTTCCCATCTTCACTACCCAAGTTTCTATAACTTGGTCTCCATGGCTGTGTCTCTCTGTCCATCCAGAATCAGGGAACCAAGCAAGATAGTTGGAGAAATCAGACATGAATCAAAGTGTGGTGGCCTCATCAGAGAGCTATAATGTGATAGTGTTGATCTAAATAGAGGCCATCAGTCATGATGGAAAAACCCCTCTATCTATGTCAGTTCTATGCAGATGTCATCAGCACCCTCTTACTTCAGTAACACATCAGTGTCACATCCTTATGCAGCTTTTCTGGATGTGGTCAGCCTCCAAATCCCTACAAAGGTTTCAGGGCCTGGAGACCAAAAGCTGATAACTAGAAGTCATAATGTTAGAAGTTGTAACCCCCTGTTGTCTCAGTGGATATTTCTAGGTGTTCCATATAAAACTTTAAGGCAGTGTTTCAATCATGGAGGTATACTGGAAACACTCATGGAACTTTTAAACACACCCAAGCCTGAACATTGTTACCAGGAGATTCTGGATCAATTTTTAAGGGGGTTGGAGGGAACCTTGCCTCAATATTTTATAAAACTCTACATGATTCTAATGTGCAGCCCGCACTGGGAGCCATAACTCTAGATCAGCAGTTCTCAACCTGCGGGTCGTGACCCACAGAAACTGTATTAAAGGGTCGCGGCATTAGGAAGGTTGAGAACCACTGCTCTAGATGCAGAGGTCTTTAAACTTTAGGGAGCACCAAAATTACCCAGAGATTTGTTAAAACGGAGATCTTTGGTGCCACCTGCAGAGTCCCCAATTCAGTTGGTCTAAAGTTTACATTTACAACTAGTTCCCAGGTGATGCTGATGCTGCTGGTCCAGGGACCATACTTAAAAAGAATCACTGCTCTCAAGTGTCACAAAGTGTTTTACTTACATAGCAAAACCAATTTGGCTAGGCCTTTTCAATTTATAGGAAACACCACTCACTAACTATCAGACAGCTCTGCTTGTTTAGGCCTAATCATTTGCCTGACTCGTGAAAAAAACAATGAAGCACATACACACTCAATTTCAAGCTCTCACTCTCTCACTCCCTCTCTCTTTCTTATTCCTTTTCTGCATTGACAGGATCTAGAGAGCAGTTTGTTTTGTGAGAATCCCAAGAAACTCATTTCTGAAATTTTGCCTGGAAGTCCCAAATGTCTACCTTTAGTTAGAGTTCCCTTGTGCTGGATCAGTCCTTGGCAGAGACGGCCGGTTCTGGCTTCAGAACCCTGGACAGCAGTCTCTGCACCATACACGCCGGTAGAACCAGGACTACGAAACTGTAGTGAGCACTCCAGATGAAAAGGAGGAAGAGGCTCGGCGCCTGTGGCTCACTGAGCTAAGGCGCCAAACACGTACACCTGAGCTGGCGGGTTCGAATCCAGCCTGAGCCTGCCAAACAACAATGACAGCTGCAACCAAAAAATGGCCTGGCGTTGTGGCGGGCGCCTGTAGTCCCAGCTACTTGGGAGGCGGAGGCAAGAGACTCGCTTGAGCGAGGAATTGGAGGTTACTGTGAGCTGTGATGCCACAGCACTCCATCCAGGGTGACAGCTTGAGGCTCTGTCTCAAAAAAAAAAAAAAAGAAAAAGAAAAGAAAAGGAGGAAGAAAGAAAGACACACAACAGGCCCTTATCAGTGACAAATTAGCAAATCCCACTGGCAAACACTGCAAACCCCTTAATATGACAAGACCCTCAAAAACTTAATGAGCTTCAGATCTATCTGCTTCTAGTTACTTGCATGTGCCAATAATCAAATAAAAAAGTTTTAACTCTGTTTTATTTACTTGCTTCACTGCCTGTATGTCTTTCTTCTCTCTCTTTTTCCCACCTTGCTCTCTCTTTTTCCTCTCTTCCTTTTATCAATGACAGCTATTTTGAGTTTATGAGGCTGAGAAAGACCGTTTGTCTATCCTCAAGAATAATGCCTCCAAACTTGTAAGTGCTCAATAAATAGTTATTCAAGTAAGTATTTAGGTGGGAGTATATGAATATCTTCATTTTGTCTTGAAATGCACCCAAAGTTGTCAGTGGTTCTCTAATATGAATGAGCACCAGAATCACCTAGACGGTATGTTAAACCATGTATTCTTGGTCCCCTTCCTCCAGAGTTTCTGATTCAGTTGATCTGTGATCCATGGTGGGAGCTGATATGGTTTGACAGATGGCTTGAAAGATGGAGAAATTGACAACTATGTGATAGGACAAGCGGAGTAAGTTCTAATGTCAGAACCCTGCTAGTGGGTACATATGTCTTCATTGTAAAACTCTTTCAACTTTTATGTATGTTTTAAAATTTCCATAATAGAATATTGAAAAATGACAATGTAGTGCCCAGAGTCTGAGTACTTTGCTTTTTTAATTATTATTTCAGATTCAAATGGTTAGGTTGCATTGTTTTCAATTCTAAGGTAAAGTTCCTGTTGTAGTTGAGCCCTCCACCCAGGGAGCGTGCTGAACACCCTCACATTGTGCACATTAGGTGAGATCCGGCCAATCACCTTCCCTCCTCCCCTTCTGCTTCCCTCCTACCCCTCCCTCTTCCTTTCCCCTCCCCCTCCATAGACTATACTTGTGTTTTCTCTTTCATGTGGGCATGTAGTTGTTTATATATTTATTTCATATTAGTATTGAGTGCATTGGATAATTTTTCTTCCATCCTTAAGATACTTTACTAAGAAGAATGTGTTTCAATTTCCATCCAGGTAAACACCAGAAATGTAATGTCTCCATCTTTTTTTATGGATGAATATTTCAGTACTTTGCTTAAAGAGCACACAGAAATTTACAACTCAGACCTGTGCACTCTCTCTCTCTTTCTCCCCTTAGAAAAGAAGAAAACAACCACGGGACCCAACTAGAGAGAGGGTCTAAGGTTCTAAGATGGGCTGTTGCCAGAGCTGCTGCCCTAGGACAGGGACTTTTCTGAGTTCCTACACACACACCCCAACATGGAGCAGGAACAAGCTATAAGGGACGACAGGATGACAGGATGATGGGATGGCAGGAATCAGCAGTCCAGGAAAACAGGCAAAGCAGATGGGGAATGGTGTGCTGTTGTGAGTGCTGTGGGCAGGCAGCCACAGAGGCAGCCCAGCAGGTCCTCCTCAGTGAGTCACCATGTTTGGCTACTCCATGGTGGTGTCCACTGGGGGAAACTCTGCTTCCAGCCATCTGCGCTTGATGTGCTACACAGTGTCCTGTGGTCATCCATGAGCTTCCTTGAGTGAACCTCCAATGGAAACCTGAATGAGACCCTCCTTCATAGCAGAGGTAGCCAAGCAAGTAAGCACGACCCTATATCTAGAATGAAAATTATGTGGAACCCACTTAGAGTAGATTAAGCTATTACTGCCTGACCTCCTCTGGTAAGGGTAGCTCTGTAGAAGCAGGCTTAAGCTATAGTTTATGAGAGACCCTTCCTAGAACCCTGAGGTAAGTACAACATTTTCCCTCCTCCCATAGATATGGAAAGGTAAAATTGACAGTGGGAATGTCCTGAAAAAAATGGCAAAATTTTTCTGTCTCTCTACCTTTTTTGGAAACTGAAACCTACATCCCTGCCTCATGCCAATTGTCAGGAAGGTCAAAGAATGTCTCTTATTTTTTGTGCCACAGGAAATAGCTCAAGGGAATCATCTGGGTAGAGGTCACCAGGTCTTCTTAGCCAAAGATGGAATGAATGTGGGCAGAGGCCATAAGATTGTCTTGGCCCGAGGTGGGATTATGAGATCAGAACCTTTAAAAGCTCTGTGCTTCTGCTCAAAAGGAGGAATTTGGGTTTTGAGATGATAGTCTATCATTTTCCTCCCTTGTCAGCAAAGTAATAATTTCCTTTTTCCTTATCCTCAAACCACTTTCTCCTCATTTTCCTGATGCAGCCTTGAGTATAAGTGCTGAACTTTTATTATTATTATTATTGGGGATTCACTGAGGGTACAAAGAATCTGGTTACATTGATTGCATTTGTTAGGTAAAGTCCCTCTTATAATTGTATCCCTCCCCCAAAAGGTGTGTCAAACACCATGACTCCCCCACCCCCTCTCTCTGCTCTACCCTTCCTCCACCTCCCACCATGTGCTAGGCCATCAAAAGTCCTCATATGAGAATTGAGTATATAAGATTCTTGCTTCTCCATTCTTGTGATGCTTTACTAAGAATAATGTGTTCCACTCCCATCCAGGTTAATACAAAGTATGTAAAGTCTCCATCTTTTTTAACGGCTAAGTAATATTCCATGGTATACATATACTATACAGCTTGTTAATTCATTCCTGGGTTGGTGGGCATTTAGGCTGCTTACACATTTTGGTGATTGTAAATTAAGCTGCGATAAACAGTCTAGTGCAAGTGTCCTGATGGTAAAAGGATTTTTTTCCTTCTGGGTAGATGCCCAGTAATGGGATTGCAGGATCAAATGGGAGGTCTAACTTGAGTTCTTTGAGGGTTCTCCATTATTCCTTCCAAAAAAGGTTGTATTCGTTTGCAGTCCCACCAGCAGTGTAAAAGTGTTCCCTTCTCTCCACATCCACGCCAGCATCTACAGTTTTGAGATTTTGTGATGTGGGCCATTCTCACTGGAGTTAGGCAATATCTCAGGGTGGTTTTGATTAGCATTTCTCTAATAATTAGGGATGGTGAGAATTTTTCATATGTTTGTTAGCCATTCATCTGTCTTCTTTAAAGAAAGTTCCATTCATCCCTCTTGCCCATTGATATATGGGATTGTTGGCTTTTTTCATGTGGATTAATTTGAATTCTCTATAGATCCTAGTTATCAAGCTTTGGTCAGATTCAAAATATGCAAATATCCTTTCCTATTGTGTAGGTTGTCTATTTGCTGTGGTTATTGTCTCCTTAGCTGTACAGAAGTTTTGCAGTTTAATTAACTCCCATTTGTTTGTTTTTGTTGGTGTTGCAATTGCCACAAAAGCCTTCTTCATAAAGTCTTTCCCCAGGCTTATATCTTCGAGTGTTTTTCCTATGTTTTCTTTGAGGATTTTTATCATTTCATGCCTTAAATTTAGGTCTTTTATCCATCTTGAATCAATTTTTGTGAGTGGAGAAAGGTGCAGGTCGTTTCAGTCTTTTATACGTGGATATCCAGTTCTCACAGCACCATTAATTGAATAGGGATTCATTCCCCCAGTGTATGTTCTTGTTTTGGTAATACCCTTACACAGAAGTCAGAAAACATTTTCTTTTCTTTTCTTTTTAAAATTTCCTAAATGTTCTCCAGGAAGCAAATGTTTTCTTCCTCTCTTTTTTTCTTTTTCTGTTTCATTTTTTTAATACAGAGCCTCTCTCTGTTACCTAGGCTAGAGTGCAATGGTATCATAATAACTCACTGCATACTTAATCTCCTGGGCTCAATGGAATACTGATGTGCACTGTCACACTGGCTAATTTTTCTTTTTTTTTGCAGAGACAGGGATCTTACTATATTGCCCAGGCTGGTCTCAAACTCCTGGCCTCAAGGGATCTTCCCACCTTGGCCTCCAAAAATTGGGGGATTACAGATGTAGGCCACCATGTCAGCCTACATAAGTTTTCCATAAAGAGCTAGAGAGTGAATTTTTAAGGCTTTGTGGGCACATAGTCTCTGTCACAATAACTCAACCTGCAAGAAAGCACCTACATGTAATATGTAAATAAGCAAACGTAGCTGTGTTCCAATAAAACTTCATTTATGGACACTGGAAGGAAGGAAGGATGGAAGGAAGGAAGGAAGGAAAAGAGGGAGGGAGGGAGGAAAGAATGAAAGGAGGAAGGGAAGGGGAGAGGGAAAGAGTGAAAGAAAGAAAGAGAGAGAGAGAAAGAAGAAAG
>CAUYRH010152348.1:0-17073 GCA_963574655.1 Perodicticus potto
TCTGGATTTTAAATCATAGATAAGTTTTCTCCACTCCTAGGGTATAGAAGAATTTTTTTGTGAGTGTACTTATGTGGACAGGAGAGATTTTGGATTATATTGGAGTACTATACATAAGGGCAACGCTGGGAAGAGGTGATCATCTAGCAAGACATTTAAAAACCATTCCACTAAATCAAAAGAATTAGATGTTCAGATGGGAGTCCGAGCTTTGAACTTGTTTTAGAGAACTCAGTCTCCACTATTTTATGTCTCTTTGGAGCTGAGTTAAGTAACTGAGAGATGGGGTCTTGTGTGAAGTAGGTACTCAATGCTTTCTCAGATAGAACCCTCAGGCAACTAAATGGGAGGGAATACCCTCCTAGGGCTAAGGCATATACGAAACCAGTTCAGAAACCTACCTCTGACCTATCCAAGAACTAAAGAGTCAAGGAAAACCTCTAGTTTATACCAATAAAAAGAACCCCAAGACTGAAACTACATAGGGGTTACCACATTATTCTTTCTTTATCCGGCTTTGAGAATATGGTCAGAAAGCAGTAGCCAACCAGTGCTATCCAAGAAGACAGAGATGTGGGTTACAAAGTGCCTCAGTTTCCCAAGATAGCAACCTCTCCCCACTCAACCACATTATTTCCTCTTTAAATGCAGAGTTACCAGGTCTCAGGGTGACAGTTGGACTAATCTTGCTGGGGATGGAGTACTTTTAAGTTATAGCATTGGGTATGCTCCAATATCCATATTGATACCTGTGAACACTTCCTGTTATATAGGTCTAGAGATCAAAAGATAGATGCACATATAGCATTGGACTGGCACTCCCTAGAATACAGTAGATAGATAATACATTTTTAATAAATTATTTATATTATGGATGTGGGCATAAGCAGGAAATGAAAATATGTTTTCATTTAGTCTTTTTATAAATACATGTATTTTTTAAAGAGAACTGGTGTCACACTATACTTATTGTTTCAACATCTTCTTTGGGAAAGTTTGGTTTCTGCTTACGAAAATTGTGTGTTTTCAACGGGAAAAATAACAACAGGAGATGGAACAAGATACTACCTGATGATTGAAATCAGAATTGCAGGTGTGGAAATGTCAAGAAGCAAGTTTTGGAAAGGGTGAGGTAATGAAGGAGAGTGAGAGAGGTGAATAAATTTCATTGTATAAACCACAGCTTTCTGGAATTTTCTGCACACTGGTAATAATCTTTCTATATTCATGGCCACCCTATGACCTGCAAGTGCTGGGTCTGGAAATTCAGCCCTAAGTGAGCTTAATGGAGAGCTGTATGAGTTAGTGTATGAATAATTGGCAAAAAGAAGTTTGAGATAAAAACACAGATGCACATAATGAACGATGTTTCCTTTACTCACCAAACAGTATACCATGTGCATGTTTCCAAAGCAATGACGATATGAGCATCGTAGTTTTAATCACCTCACAATTATTTAAAACACTATAGAAATGTAAATTTATAAAACGAAAGTACTCTCTATCACCAACATGCAAGCTTTGAATTATTATCAATTATTTTCCCTTGTTATTTTTACTTAACAGTATAACATGTTTCTAAGCCAATAAATATTTCTACATTATAATTTTAACTGAGTTTACAGATTTTTCTGCTTTAAAATTTTTATTTTAATAGCTTTTTTCAGATTATCAGTTAACGCTTTTTCTTGTTCAACAAATATCAAACAATATAGAAACCTATGTTTATAAGCTGAATTTATCCTCTCTGTCTTACCCTCATCTTCTGCCCATCTTAATATAGAGATCTTCTTTGTTAACCTTCTGGTGCCAATTCACCACATTTTTCTCTATATATAATACACTGATGTGTTTGATGGCACGCACATATCAATTTACGCAAGTTGATGTGTATTATTTTAATGAAATGAGATCATATTCTTCATTTTTTTATTCTTTGGGATTCATCGAGGGTACAAAGAATTAGGTTACATTGATTGCATTCATTAGGTAAAGTCCCTCTTATAATTGTGTCCCACCCCCAAGAGGTGTGCCTGACACTGTGACCTCCTTCTCCCTCCCTTCTCCCTCTCCCTGCTCCCTTCTTCCCCCACCCCTTACCTTGTATTGGATCATCTATTGTCTTCATATTAGAATTGAGTACATTGGATTCTTGTTTCTCCATTCTTCTGATGCTTTACTAAGAAGAATGTGTTCCAGCTCACAAAGATGTAAAGTCTCCATCTTTTTCAATGGCTGAATAGTATTCCATGGTATACATATACCACAGCTTGTTAATCCATTCCTGGGTTGGTAGGTATTTCAGTTGTTTCCACATTTTGGCGAATATAAATTGAGCTGCAATAAACAGTCTAGTGCAAATGTCCTTATGATGAAAGGATTTTTTTTTTCTTCTGGGTAGATGCCTATTAATGGTATTACAGGATCAAATGAGAGGTCTAGTTTGAGTTCTTTGAGGGTTCTCCATACTTCCTTCCAAAAAGGTTGTATTAGTTTTCAGTCCCATCAGCAGTATAAAAGTGTTCCCTTCTCTCCACATCCATGCCAGCATCTGCAGGTTTGAGTCTTTGTGATGTGGGCTATTCTCACTGGATATAAGTGATATCTCCAAGTGGCTTTGCTTTGCATTTCTCTGACTATCAGCGATGATGAGCGTTTTTTTCATTGTGTTTTAAAACTTCACAATTTCATTCACCATGATTAATTTTCATTTATTTGATTTAGTATATTTCCAAGTATTTATTGGCAATTTATATTCCTTTTTATGTGCATTATCTCTGCATATAATTAACCTTTCTCTTTTATTTAAGACTATCTTGTACATCTAAAATATAAACCATATACAGCTATGATTTTATTTAGAAATTAAATTAAAAAACAAATTAATAAAATAAAAATATAAACCATATGCTTGAATACAGGTGGTAAATAATTTGTAACATTTCATATACTTTTTTTTTTTTTTTTTTTTTTAGAGACAGTGTCTCACCTTATCACCCTCGGTAGAGTGCCGTGGTGTCACACAGCTCACAACAACCTACAACTCTTGGGCTTAGGTGATTCTCTTGCCTCAGCCTCCTAAGTAGCTGGGACCACAGGCGCCCGCCACAATGCCTGGCTGTTTTTTTATTGCAGTTTGGCTGGGGCCGGGTTTGAACCCACCACCCTTGGTATATGGGGCCGGCGCCCTACTCACTGAGCCACAGGCAGCGCTCATTCATATACATTTTTATTTTAATTTTTGCCATAAATGTGGCATTTGTAATGACTGTAAGTATTTTTTTTTTCTTGGTAGAGACAATTGTACTTTATCATCCTCAGTAAAGTGCTGTGATACACACACCTCACAGCAACCTCCAACTCCTGGGCTGAGGTGATTCTCTTGCCTCAGCCTCCTGAGTAGCTGGGACTACAGGCACCTGCCACAACGCCTGGCTATTTTTTTTGTTGAAGTTTGGTTGAGGCTGGGTTTGAACCCACCACCCTCGGTATATGGGGCCAGCTTCCTACCCAGTGAACCACAGGCTCCGCCAATGACTGTAAGTATTTTAAAGTACTTAAGCATGTTGTTGGAGACAACAGCTGTATAATAATTCCTTAAATTATAACAAATGTCAGCTTAAAGGACACGGGGTGTGTAAATCTTAGTTATTTCCATAATCCTTGGCTTTGCATTCTGAAGCAATACTTTATAAGGTGATTTCTCTAGGTCAAGTCATGTAACTTTCACTTTCTGTTCCCTTATCCGAGTAATGGGTATAATTACTAGTCTTGGATATGATTCTTTTCTTTTTAGTTATTTTTTATTCAATCATAGCTTTGTACATTGATGCATTTATGGGGTTCAGGGTATTGCTTCATATACAATGTGAAATTCTTACATTGAACTAAGTAACACAACCATCTCAATTATACTCATTTCTTAATAGTTTTGAAATGTACCATTGCATCATGCACATTAGGTGAGGTCCCCACAAATACCCTCCCTCCTCCCATATCTCCCCTTCCATCCTACTTTCTGGAATATAGTTATGTTGTGCCATTCATGTGAGTGTCTAGGTGATTATATATTGATTTCATAGTAGTATTGAGTACATTGGATACCTTTTTTTCTATTCTTTAGACACTTTACTAAGAAGAATATGTTCCAGCTCCAACCAGGTAAACATAAAAGATGTGAAGTCTCCATCTTTTTTATGGCTGCATAGTTTTCCATGGTGTACATATACCACAATTTGTTAATCCATTCGTGGATCGATGGGCACTTGGGCTGTTTCCATGTCTTGGCTATTATGAATTGGGCTGCAATAAACATTTTGGTGCAAATGTCTTCATTGTAAAATACTTTTTGATCATCTAGGTACCTAGTAGAGGAATTTCAGGGTCAAATGGCATGTCTATTTTTAGTTCCTTGAGTGTTCTCCAAACTTCTTTCCAAAAAGGTCATATTAGCTTGCATTTCCACCAGCAGTGTAGAAGCGTTCCCTTCTCTCTGCACCCACGCCAACATCTGTAGTTTTGGGATTTTGTGATGTGGACTAATCTTACTGGAGTTAGTTGATATCTCAAAGCGATTTTGATTTGTATTTCTCTGATGATTAAGGATGATGAGAATTTTTTCATGTGTTTGTAAGCCACACGCCTGTCTTCATCAGAAAAGTTTCTGTTCAAGTCTCTCGTCCACATAGAAATGGGGTTATTTATTCTTTTCTTATTTATTACTTTGAGTTCTCTATAGATTCTAGTTATCGTACCTTTGTCACAAGCATAACCTGCAAAAATCTTCTTCCATTCTGAAGGTTGTCTGTTTGCTTTACTTACTGTGCTCTTGGCTGTGCAAAAGCTTTTTAGTTTGATCAGATCCCAGTAATGTGCTTTTGGTGTTGCTTCAATTGCCCGGGGGGGTCCTCCTCATAAAATATTCTCCCAGGTAGATTTCTTCAAGTGTATTCCCTGCACTCTCTTCTAGTATTTTTATGGTTTCATGTCTTAAGTTTTAATCTTTTAGGTAGATACAATTCTTAGGATTAAAATGAGGTGAAATATAAAATGTCCTCATATAGTAGTTGTGTTCTAGGCTGTGATATTAGCCTACTATTCAGATTTCCTTTCCAAAGGGTCATAACTTGTGCTGCTTCCTGGGTCCAGTTCAACATCTCAGGAGTTAGCCAGTCTATGTGGCAACCACATCCAAGACTCTTGGCCCAGAAGGCAGGATTTAATATCCCCACCATCATCTTCAACAAAAGGTGGGTGACCACAAATGGAGGCGTAACACACACTTAGATCCTTACAGGAAGAAACTCCCACCATCGGTCCTTGAGCTTTGGAAAGCCATCATCTAAGCAGTAGGTTGTTGTTTGTCTTGTGTAGAAAGAAGGAAAGGAGTTAGGTGTGTGACTCTGAAAATTTTACGTACCTCCTGTGATACCAAGTCTGGTCATCTGTAGATGAGACTAAGGGTGTCTGCATCACAGATATGTTGTAAGAAGAAAATAGGAAAACTTAAAAGAATGTATGATATATACTAGGCTTTGTTATATGTTACTGTTTGGTCACCCTACCTCCTCTCTCCCATAAAATGGAAGATTTAAAATGGCATCCAGAAATGTGGCAACAAGAAGTGAACTTTGGACTTATCTTATCATTTCTTTTTTCTCGCATGCTTTTCTCTCTCTTATATTGTTTCTAGTTTGACACAGGTGAAGTAATTTCTTGAGCTTCAGAAAAAAAAATTGAACAGAAAACAATGAATAGTAACATAACAGGTTGGTACTCCAGGAAGAGGTGACTGTGGGTCTGCTTGAGGGACCCTGGGGAGAGGATCAGGACGTCTCCCTGGATACTTCTGCCTGAGTCATCCAGGGTGAATTCCTTCCCCTGCCTTGACCTACACCATCACTCACTCATTCACTGATCATCTATCATTCTTCACACCTCCAGTGGTCCCAGGACTGGAGAGGTCCTGGTAATAATTGAACAAAGTCCAGGTCCTTGTGGAAGTTCTGGCAACCTCTGTAGAGCCACCTTTCTATACAAGAGGTGGAAGACTGCACTGGAGTCGTCAGTGACTCCTCAAAGAGTATCTGGGCCTTATTCAATGGGTATGACTGATGAAGGCTGGACGAGATGGAGCGGACAGGGAGTCCAGCCTGCCTGGAGTGAAGAGTGGGGGCCTCTCAGGAGAGAAGACAGACCTTTTAGATACTTGACTGGACACTATAGGTCTGAGGCCATCTAGTTTTGGGACTGATTAGAGAAGGACACATTTGCTTCAATGGGATGCTTGCTGCATGTCACCTTTACACTCTGAAATTTCACAAATTTAGTAAGAAGGGAAGTGCCCTGCATGCCACTCTCTAGTCCATAGAGGCGGAGACTATCCAGGATCATTGACAGTAGTGAAGTGGTTGATGTCTGTTTCCTACACCTTTATTAAAGTGGGAAGGGGAAGGGTTTACCAGTATTTGAGCCCCCAAGCTGTCTGGAAATGATACACCTGCTTTAGTTTCTCTCTGACCTCAGGTTCCATGGACTTTCATGTGCCAGCAGGTTTCCGCCTTCCTCCTTAACTCTCTCCATGGGGCTGCACTCTCTCCATTCTTTCATTTGTTTGCTGTCTGTATCCTGCCAGAGATATTTCGGGAAGTGTTTCCCCTCCTTTGTTGCCTCATCTTCTTTTATCAGCTCAGTGAGTTGTATCACAAAGTTCTCTGACAAAGGCACAATTTACGACTCACCTTCACTGTCTTTTATATATTGTTTTTTGCAGTTATTTCTGCAGAGTTCAATGTGTGATCTCACCAACAGATCTCTATTTGTTGAGCATACACTGCCTTATGTACTTGGTGCTATTGTAGACTCACAAGCTCACTGTACTTTACTCAAATATCCACCTTTCTGTTGTCCACACTACCTAACCTATTCAACTGTATTCTGTAGCATCTCTGCACAGGATATTTCCTGGGATGTGATGACTTGTTTTGAGATTTCAGCTATCTTATCTGCACGTGTTTCCTCATACACAATTGGCTGTACTGTTTTGAATCTTTTTCAAACACTTTCAGTGATTTACTGCAATGTCCCATAATGACCCTTTCACATCTTTCTAATTTCATCTCTTTGCCAACTTACTGAAAGTAAGGAGTAATGAAGATCCAGAGGATTATTCCTAAACTGCCCTGACTTCTTTTACTTGGAGGCAGAAACACTTATAATCTATGAGTGAATCTGACAAAATGTAACTGATGGTGTTAGCAGAGTTTGGAACATCTGGAAAGAATGGGAAGAGAAAAGAATATTGATGACAAAGTAACCAAATTTCCAAGGGAGTGATGCTCACATCCTGTCTGTTCAGAAAATGGGGAAAATGTGTTCAGAAAATGGGGAAAATGTGTACCCTGTCTCACGATATCTTTTCTTCACTTATTGACTCAATGATAATAGGTGACCTGAACAGTGGTGAGTGCCTACATTCCCATCTCTTTCCAATGGCATGGTTAATAAAGGCCCTTTACTACTTTGCCATTGTAGTAGTAGAATAATAGTCTTCAATACTTTCTCCACATACACTAAGAACTACATCAGAGAATTTTATACTTTTTTGCTTTAACCATCCAGCAGAGTTTAGTAATTCCAAGAAAAAAAGAAAAAGCTAATGTGTTTACTTACGTTTCTGCTCTTTCTGTTTTTCTTTTTTCTTTACTGACATTCCTAAAGCATTTCTTTTATAAATTCCTTTCTTAGAATTTCTTTTAGCCTTTTTAAGATATATTTGCTGGTGATAAATTCCTTACTGTTCCTTCATTTTACAATGTCTTTGTATTTCTTTTCATTCCTGAAGGATAACTTAGGTGAGTATAGAATTCAAGATTGAGTTATTTTCTTTTGACACCTAAAAAATGTTGTACCTCTTCTTTCCATAATCCATGGTTTCTGATGAGAAATTAGTTTTAATTCAAATTGTTTTTCTCCTGTAAGTAATGCATTATTTCTCTGTCCCTGATTTCAAGATTTTTTTTTTTTTTTTCTTTGGTTTTCGGAAGTTTGATTGTGATTTGTGTTTTCATAGATTTCTTTGGAAAATCCTGTAGTTTGCTCAGCTTCTTGAAACTCTAGATCTATGTCTTTTGCCAAATTTTAAGTTTGTCACCCATCATTTCTTTCACCCATGCATCTTTTCTCCTCTCCTTCCAACTCAAAAAATAGCATGAATATTACATCTCATGTTATAGTCCCTTAGCTCCCTGAGGCTTTACTCTATTTTTCAGTCTGTTTGTTCTCTGTTGTTCAAACTGGGTAATTTCTGTTTTTGTGCCTTCATGTTCACTGATTGTTTTCTCTTTTCTCTCCATCCTGCCATTGCATCCATCCATTGAGTTTTAACTTCAGCTATTGTATTTTTCAGTTCTAATATTTCCATTTGATTATTCTCTGTATCTTAATATTTCTTTGATGAAACTATTTTTTCACTTGTTTCCAGCATGTATATATTTACTCAGTGAATATATTTTTATGAAGCATTTTTATGACGACGACTTTTAAAAAATTCATGTCAGATAACTTCAGCACAAATGTCATCTTGGTTTTGGTATCTATTGATTGTATTTTCTTTCTCAATTTGAGATTTCCTGGTTCTTGGCTAGAAGGGAGGTTTTTAAATTATATCCTAGACATTTTGGGGATCATGTTATGAGACTCTGGATCTTATTTAAATTTTGCATTTCAGCAAGCTTGTTGTGATACCAGGAAAAGAGGTTTGCTTGTCATAACTGAGAGGTAGGGATGAAAGTTCAGGTTCAACACTCAGCCTTCTCTAACACAGGGACTAGAGAAGGGAGGGGGAAGTGGGGCCTCATTAGTACTTGCTAGAGGTGCAACTTCAGCCTCTTCACTAGGTTTCCACCTACCCTGGCTAGGAGGAAAAGGAAACAGCCATTCTCTCAGTCCTTTTTTTTTTTTTTTTAAACAGTAGGGGTTTTTATTACCTCATTTAACAAGAGAAAGACAATCCCAGGGTTGATAATTTAGCTGTTCCAACAGTGTAATAAAGGACTCAGGTTCTTTCCTTCTTTAGCTTGCTGGCTTGTTCGGTTCTCATGATCTCAAGATGACTATCATAAATCCAGGATTCACACAGAGTCACCAGTGTCCAGAGGCAGAAAATGAGTGTGTATATGGCTCTCCCTGTCTGTCTCTCTTTCTCTATCTCTGTCTTTAACCCTCTCCTCCCATCTCATTTTTATTGGGGGTAAAATTTACCATGCTAACCATATTGAAGTGTATAATTGTCATTGAGTACCTTCCTATTGTTGTGCAGGCACCACCACTATCCATCTCTAGAAATTTTTCATCATCCCAAACTGAAACTGTGCCCAGTATACAGTAACTTCCCATTACTCCTTCTTCCAAGCCCTTGATAACCATTATTCTACTTTCTGTCTCTATGAATCTGACTAGTATATGCTCTTCATATAAATGTCTTTTAGTGTATAGCTCATTCACTTAGCATAACATTAGTCTTTGAAGTTCATCCAGGTTGTAGAATGCATCAGAATTTAATTCATTTTTAAGGCTGTATAATATCTATTCTATGTATATACCATGTTTTATCATTTATCCATCAATGGACATTTTGGGTCTTCCACTTTTTGACTATTTTGAATAATGTTTCTATGAACATTGTTGTACAAATATCTGTTTGAGTCCCTGCTTTCAATTCTTTAATGTATGTACCCAGACAGTGAATTGCTAGATCATATGGAAATTCCATGTTTAATTTTTCTTTTTATTATTGTTGGGGATTCATCAAGGGTACAAGAAACAAGGTTATACTGACTGAATTTGTTAGGTAAAGTCCCTCTTAAAATTGTGTCTTGCCCCCAAAAGGTGTGTCACACACCGAGACCCTACCGCCCTCCCTCCTTCCCTTTCTCTGCTCTTTCCCCCATCACCTCCCTCCTTCTCTCTCTCTTTGCTTTCCCCTTCCCCCACCCCCCACCGTATACTAGGTCATTAATTGTCCTCATATCAAAATTGAATACATAGGATTCATGCTTCTCCATTCTTGTGATGCTTTACTAAGAATAATGTATTTCACTTCCATCCAGGTTAATACAAAGGATGTAAAGTCTCCATCTTTTTTAATGGCTGAATAACATTCCATGGTGTACATATACCACAGCTTGTTAATCCATTCCTGGGTTGGTGGGCATTTAGGCTGTTTCCACATTTTGGCAATTGTAAATTGAGCTGCGTTAAACAGTCCAGTGCCCATGTTTAATTTTTTGAGAAGCCACCATCCTGTTTTTCATAGCAGCTATTACATTTTACTTACCACTAGCAAAACACAAGGATAACAATTTCTCCACACCCTCATCAACAGTTGATATTTTCTGGGGTTTTGTTTTTGTTGTGTAATAGCCACATAATGGGTATGAAGTCATATCTCATTGTGGTTTGGATTCATATTTCCTTAATGATTAGTGATGCTGAGCATCTTTTTCTGTACTTATTGGACATTTGTGTATCTTTGGAGAAATGGCTATTCAAGTCATTTGCCCATTTTTTAAATCAGGTTGTTTGGTTTTTATTGTTGAGTTGTGGAAGTTCTTTATATATTTTAGATATTAATAACTAATCAGATATATGATTTGCAAATATTTTCTCCCATTCCATGGGTTGCCTTTTCACTTTGTTAGTAGTGTCCTTTGATGCACAAAAGTTATTAATACTGATAGAGTCCAATTTACCTATTGTTTCTCCTGTTTCCTGTGCTTCTGGTATCATGTCCAGGAAATCATTGTTGAATCTGGTATCAAGAAGCTTTCCTCTTTGTTTTCTTCTAATAATTTTATACTTTTAGTTATTACATTTAGGTATTTGATCCATTTTGTGTTATATGATGTAAGGTAAGTGTCCAGCTTTGTTCTTTTGCAAGTGGATATGAGTTTTACTAGTACCATTTGTTGAAAGTACTGCCTTTTACTCATTGAATGGTATTGCCAGAATTTTTTTTTTTTTTGGCCCAGGGCTGGGTTTGAACCCATCACCTCCGGTATATGGGGCCGGTGCCCTACTCCTTTGAGCCACAGGCACCTCCCTGTTGCCACTATTATTGAAAACCTGTTGACCATTTTAAGCAAGAATTTACTTTTAGGCTTTTCATCTCATTCCATTGGTCTGTATGTCTGTCTTTATGCCAATAGCATATTGTCTTACTGTAGCTTTGAAATAAGTTTGATTTCAGAAAATGTGAGACCTCCAACTATACACTTCTTTTTCAATATTATTTTGGCTATTCAGGGTCCCTTAGATTCCATGTCAATTTTACAATGAAATTTTATTTCTCTAACAAAATGAAATTGAGATTTTGTTAGGAATTACATTGAATCTTTAGATCACTTTGGGTAAGACTGACATTTTAATAATATTAAATCTTCCAATCATGAGCACAGATGTCTGTCTACTTAAGTCTTCTAATTTTTTTCAACAGAGTTTTGTAGTTTTCAGTGTGTATGTCTTTCACTTCCTTGGTTAAGATTATTCCTAACTATTTCATTGTTTTTGATACTATTGTAAGTGAAATTGTTTTTCTGTACTTATTTTCAGTTCATTCATTTTTAGTGTATAGAGATATTTTTAGTATAACTGTTTGTGCAGGTTAATTTTTGTGTCCCTCAATTTTTGTGGATTATTTATTAGTTCTAATAGTTTTCAGTGGAATCTTTAGGGTTTTCTACATATCAGACTATGTCATATGCAAACAGAATTAATCTGACTTCTTCTTTCCAATTTGGATGTCTATTATTTCTTCTACTTGCCTAATTGTTCTGGCTGGAACTTCCAATACTATGTTGCACAGAAGTGGGTAAAAGTGGGCATCCTGTCTTTTGCCTTATCTTCATGGAAAAGCCTTTAGTCTTTCATTATTGAGTATGTTAGCTGTGGCTTTTCCATATATAACATTTATTATGCTGAAATAGTGTTCTTCTATTTCTAGTTTGTTGAATATTTTTGCTTTTTGAATACTGAAACACACTTGCAGTTCAGGAATAAATCCTACTTGGTTATGGTGTATAATTACTTACAAACATGCTGCTGAATTTGGCTTGTTAGTATTTTGTGGAGGATGCTGCATCAATATGCATGAGATATTGGCCTGTAGATTTACTTTTTCATTGCTTTTTTCTGGCTTTGATATCAGAGTCATACTGACCTTATAGAAAAGAGTCTTCCATATTTTGGAGTTTTTTTTTTGTTTGTTTGTTTGTTTTTGTTTTTGGCTGGGGCTGGGTTTGAACCTGCCACCTCCGGTGTATCGGGCCAGTGCCCTACTCCTTTGAGCCACAGGTGCCACCAATATTTTGGAGATTTTTAAAAATAGACTTTATTTTTAGAGAAATTTTGTGTTCACAGAAAAATTGTACAGAAAGTCCAGAGAGTTCTCGCATGTTACGTGTCTCCCAAACACACATACACATTTTAACACACATGTTAAAATTCTATACCAAAATGGCACATTTGTTACAATCAATAAAACTACATTGATACATTATTATCACAAAAAAGTATAGTTTACAGTAGGGCTAATTCTTTCTGTTGTACTGTCCATGGGCTTTAGTCAATATACGCTGACATGTATCCACCACTATAATACATAGTATCATATAGAATGATTTCACTGCCCTAAAAATTCTCTGTTATATGCATATTTATCTTTCCCTCCCCTGTCATCATTGGCAACTACTGTTCTTTTGTTTGGTTTGGTTTGGTTTGGTTTTCCCTGAGTGTTTAATGGAACATGTAAACTTGGGAGGGAATTTAAATCAGAAGTAACAGCAGACTAGGCCAGGAGCGATGGCTCATGCCTGTAATCCTAGCACTCTGGGAGGCCAAGGCAGGTGGATTGCCCTGAGTTCACAGCTTCGAGACCAGTCTGAGCAAGAGCGAGACCCCCATCTCTAAAAATAGCTGGGCTTTGTGGCATGCTCCTGTAGCCTCAGCCACTCAGGAGGCTGAGGCAAGAGAATTGCTTGAGCTCAAGAGTTGCAGGTTGCTGTGAGCTATGACACCACAGCACTCTATTGAGGGCAACACAGTGAAACTCTGTCTCAAAAAAAAAAAAAAAGAATTAACAGCAGACTAATTTTGATACCCCCAGGAAACTGTAAATATATTTCAAACAACCAGACACATGAAAAGTCTTTATTAATCCCCTTATGAAAAATCTATACGATGGCTGCAGATAACATCACTGTAGAATCTTTACTCTTTCGCCTGTTATCCAATCTCCAGCTCACTTTTTGCCAGCACCAACATTAGTCTTTTTAGTTCCCCTGACTTTCTTCATTCTGTTCTTGCGTTCCTTTCACTGCTTTCTTGACGTCTTTTTCTTCTCATACAGGCCATACCTTGCAAGTCTATTTTGGGGTTCATTTTTCTTTGCATAATCCAAAGAATCATAAATCATGCCAAAGCCCATTGTCTTCCCACCACCAAAGTGAGTTCTGAATCCAAATAAGAAGATGACATTGGGTGTAGCCTTGTACATTTTGGCTAGTTTTTCTCTAATTTCTGTCTTTGGTACTGTTGCCTTCCCAGGGTAAAGGACATCAATGACCATTTGTTTCCTCTGAAGTAGTCAACTAGTCATGAACTTCCTGGTCTGGATAGTTATTGTGTCATTCATGATGGTGGGTGATCCTCGGCCAGCCAGGGAGGAAGAGCAACTACTGTTCTTTTTATTATCTCCATAGTTTTACCTTTCCCAAAACATCATACAGATGGAACCATACAGTTTGTGTCTTTTTCATACTGGTTTCTTTCACTTAGTAATATGCCTTTAAAACTCATCCATCTCTTCGTGTTTTGATAGTTCATTTCTTTTTTGTCGTTGTTGCAGTTTTTTGGCCAGGGTGGGGTTTGAACCCGCCACCTCTGGCATATGGGTCCAGCGCCCTACTCCTTGAGCCACAAGTGCTGCCCCCCAATAGTTCATTTCTTTTTAGCACTTAATTTTCCATTGTCTGAACATAGCACAATTTATTTATCCATTCATATTTTAAGGAACATGTACATTGTTTCCAAGTTTTAACAGTTACAAATAAATTTACTTTTTTTTTTTACTATATTTGTGTGCAATTTTCTGTGTGGACATGTTTTCAACTAAGTTGGTGGTAAGTAATAAGTAGCATAATTGCTGGGCCATATGGTAAGAGTATGTTCAATTTCATAAGAAAATGCTCAATTGTCCTTAAAAGTGGCTGTGCCATTTGAAATTCCCACCAACGAAGTGGGGCTCTTGTTGTGCCACGTCCTTGCCAGCATTTGATGTCACTGTTTTGTATTTGGGGCATTCTAACACTTTAGTGGCATCTCCTTATTTTGATTTAAAATTCCTTAATAACATATGATATAAGCACCTTTTCTATGATTATTTGCATCTACATAAATTTTGAGGTGAGGTATCTGTTTAAATATTTTGCCCATTTCTTTCTTTCTTTTTTTTTTTTTTTTTGCAGTTTTTTTGGCCGAGGCCGGGTTTGAACCTACCACCTCCAGTATATGTGGCTGGCGCCCTACTCCTTGAGCCGCAGGCACTGCCCAATATTTTGCCCATTTATAATTGGGTTATTCATTTGCTTGTTATTAAGTTACAGGAGTTTATGTATATTTTGGATGACATTCCTTTATTGGATATGCCTTTTGGAAACATTTTCTTCCAGTATTTGTCTTGCCCTTTTGTTCTCTTAACAGTATTTTTCACAGAGCAGAGGTATTAATTTTATAAGTCTATACTAATCAAAACAGTATGTTATTGGCAAAAATAGATAAATAAATCAATGGAACAGAAGAAAGGACCCAGAAATAAACCCACCCAAATCACTGTAAACTGATCTGTAACAAAACAGTAATGGAGATGGAGGAAAAATAGTCTTCAATAAATCATGCTAGAGCAACTGGATATGCACATGAAAAAAAATGAATCTAGGAGCAAACTTTATACCCTTTGCAAGAAATAACTCAAAATGAATTAGAGACCTAAATCTAAAACACAAAACTGTAAAACTTCTAAAAGATAAACATGATAGAAAATCTATATGACTTTGGGTTTGGCAATGACTTATACAACACCCTTAGCATGATCAATGAAAGAAATGATCCATAAACTGGACTTGTTAAAATTAGAAACTTCTAGGTGTGGACCTAGTAGCTGGCTTCTGTAATCCCAGCACTTTAGGAGGCCAAGGCAGAAAGATCACTTGAGGTCAGAAGTTTGAGACCAGCCTTGGCAACATTTTTGTAGAGATCCTACTCCTATAAAAATAAATAAATAAATAAATAAATAATTAACCAGATGTGGTGGTGGATAGCTTTAGTTGGAGCTGGGCATAGTTGCTCACATCTGTAGTCCTTGCACTCTGGGAGGCCGAGTTGAATGGATTGCTTGAGGGGACAAGTACTATACCAGACTGAGCAGGAGCGAGACCGTGTCTCTAAAAATAGGCAGGCATTGTGGTGGGTGCCTGTAGTCCCAGCTTCTTGGGAGGCTGTGGCAAGAGGATTGCTTGTGGTTGCTGTGAGCTGTGATGCCATAGCACTCTGCAGAGGGTGACAAAGTGAGACTCTATCTCAAAGAAAAAGAAAAGAAAACTGTTCTTAAATCTTCAGTAGAATTCACAATTGAACCCATCTGGTCAATGGCTTTTCATTTTTGGAACATTTCTGAATACTGATACAATCTCCTTAATGGATTTAACTCTAATTACATTTCCTACTTATTCATGATTCCGTCTTGGTAGGCTATGTGCTCATTTCATCTAGGTTACCAAATTTGTTGGTGTATAATTGTTTATTATACTCTCTTATAATCCTTTTTATTTATGTAAAATCAGTAGGAATGCTTGCACTTTTATTCTAAATTTTAATAATTTCAGTCTTTTATCTTAGTAATGTAGCTATGGGTTTGTTGATTTTTTTGATACATTCAAAGGACTATCTTTGCTTTTTATTCATTTTATCTATTTTAACTGCTTTCTATTTTATCTTCTTTTTGCTGCCTTTGTTTCTAACTTCTTCTTCCTTTTCTAGTCCTTACATTTGTTAAGTTAGGCTATTGCTTTGAATTCTTTCTTCTTTTTGGTGTAAGCATTTATTGTTAAAAATTTCAGTCTTAGCATTGCTTTGCTACATCTCCTAAGTTTTGGTGTGTTGCAGTTTCATTTATGTTTGTCTAGAGATATTTTCTAAATCCCCTTGTGATTTCACCTTGGCCCCATTGGTTGTTTGAACAAATTTTTTTAAAATTTCCATGTATTTCTGAATTTTCTAGTTTTTCTTTTCTTTTCTGTAGTTTCATACCATTGTGAACAGAAAAGTTAACTTGTATGATATCAGTCTTTGTAAATATATTGAGATTAGTTTTATGACTTACATATGGCCAATACTAGAGAACATTCAATGTGCCATTGAGAACAATGTTTATTTTGCTGTCGTTGGTTGGAGTGTTCTGCATATGCCTCTTAGATTTGATTGGTTCACAGTGTTATTCTCTTTCCAGTCACTTTATATTATCAGTGTTAAAAATTATACCTTAATAGATTGTGCACCCATTAAAACATATTTATAATTTTTCATGCACTTGTCTTTTAAAATCTATACAAAATAAGAAGTGGAGTTATAAACTGAAACTACAAAAATACTCGTTTTTACACTTGCCCAAGCATTCACCTGTACCAGAGATTGCATCTTCATATGACAATGAGTTAATGATTCATTTCATTTCATCTTAAAGGACTCCATGTAGCATTATTACAGAACAGTTCTAGTGCTATTGAACTTCCTCTAGTTTTGTTTATCTGGGACTGGCTTAATTTCACCCTCATTTTTGAAGGACAGTTAGGCCATATGTAGTCTGCTTGATAGACACATATTTTTAGCACTTTAAATATATCATCCTACTGAATTCCATGGATGGACTGTGTCCATTCATTAATGCACTCATTCACCTTCCCCCCGGCGGAAGGGACTGCATTCATTCGTTTCCTGGCCAAGGAACCCATGCACCTATAT
>CAUYRH010152349.1:0-18290 GCA_963574655.1 Perodicticus potto
AATAGTATTGTCTTTATTCATGGTAATATTCAAAATACCTTAAAATATAAATACTAAATTGTTTTCATCACCAAGTTGTATAAATTTATTATCAAGATTGTCATTAATTATCCTCAAATCAAAGTTGAATACATAGGATTCTTGCTTCTCTATTCCTGTGATGTTTCACTAAGAATAATATGTTCCACCTTTGTAGTACCTTGGATGGAGGCTTTCTAATTTCTAATACTCCCTGCCTCTTTCTTTTATGTTAGCTTTATTTGCTCTTTCTGTCCCTTAAATGCAGACAGTTCCCTGTACCTCTCTCCTCAGCCCTAAGATGTGCCCAGATTTACTATTACACTGATGAAATTTGAGCTCCACTTCCAAGGTGTGGGGGTGCTTGCTGCACGTTCACACAGCTGTTTGTTTTTCTCTTGTTTGTGAAGGTGAGCTGTTGGACTGTGGTTGGTTTGATGCCCTCCCTCACCTCCCTGACACCTTTCTTCTTCTGTCAGGAGGTGTTACCGCAGTTGGCATTTTTGCTATCCTGATAAGCAGAAATTGAGCTGAGGGTACATATAGTTTCCATTTCATGGTTATATTTACCTGGTTCTCAGTCCCTCCTATGTTTAAATCACTGAGGAGTCCCAGAGCAGAAATGTTCCCTCCTGCCCGATGGACCAACTCGCCCAGGTCCAGAGGTCACATCATGATGTGAATGTGTTGTATGTGGCACAGCCCTGGAAGTTTGGGCACAGTGGAGGAGAAAGATACAGAGCCAGACGCTGGACATGGAAACATTTTTAAGCTATCAAGTTTTAAAAAAAATCACCACCATGCTGGAGAAAAGACCGAATTATGTTTCTGTTCTCTCTCTAAAGACTGACATTACAAAATTGTCACTGTGAAGACAGAATCAGAGTCTACTGACCATATGTAGGGAAGTCAACAGCACAGGGAGAAAGGAAAAGTAGATAAGTTGGACGACATAGAAATGGAAAGCTTTTTTTGCTGCAGATGATGTCATCAATAAGGTGAGAAAAATAAAACAACCTACACGATGGGAGAAAAAATGTGTAAGTCATGTATCTGATAAGGAACCTATAACCACAATATATAAAGATCTCTTGCAACTCAATAATGAAATTAAAGAATGAGTAAAAGATTTGAACAGATGTTTTTCCAAGGAAGATATAAATGACCTGGAAAGATAATCAGCATCCTTAGCCATCAGGGAAATACAAATCAAAAGTGTAATGAGATGCTGCTCACATCTACCAGCATAGCTAGAATAGAAGTTTTTATTTTTCTTTTTTGTAGGGACAGAGTCTCACTCTATCGCCCTCCGTAGAGGGCTGTGGAGTCACAGCTCACAGCAACCTCCACCTCTTAGGCTCGAGCGATTCTCTTGCCTCAGCCTCCCAGGTAGCTGGGATTACAGGCGCCCGCCACAACGCCCAGCTTATTTTTGATGCAGTTCGGCCGGGGTCGGGTTTGAACCCGCCACCCTCGGTATATGGGGCCGGCGCCCTACCCGCTGAGCCACAGGCGCCACCCAGCATAGCTAGAATAAAAATGATGGTAGGAAATGCTGGTGAGGATGTGAAAAAACAGAATCCTCATACTCTGCTGGTGGAAACGTAAAATGAGGCAGCTGCTATGGAAAACAGGCTGCCACTTTCTCAGAAAGTTACATATAGTGTTATATGACCCCCAAATTCCGTACCTTGGTTACATACCCAAGGGAAATGAAAAAAATATGTACACAAAGACACGGCCAAGAATGTTTATGGCCGCATTATTCATAATAGCCGTAAAGTAGAAACAACCCCAAAGTCTATCAACTGATGAATGGATAAATCAAATGTGGTGGTGTCCACGTAATGGAATATTACATGGGAATAAAATCTCTTTTAGGGGAGGATGAAAATGTCCTAAAATTGATGAGGGTTGCACAAGCCTGTAAATATATACTAAAAAAGCATCAAATTGGACAATTTCAATGGGTGAATTGTATAACATGTGAATTCGATCTTGAAGCTCTTTTTACAATGTTAAAAAAAATGTATTCTGGATGTGTGTCCGTACTCTAAAATTTATCCATTGCCTTGCATATGTTGCCTAAACTCCACCAGTTGGCTTTAAATTGCTTTTATTTATATGGAAATTTCCTCTCCCTCATCTACACATCTGTAAACCAAAGGCCATATAATTTATCAAACTGGATATGTCTTCTTCCTCCAGGTAGATATTCTTTCATTCGTCTCTTCATAGCCTTTAGCACAGTCTGCCTCGTGTTGTATTTATTTTTGTATTTGTCAGATTAGCTACCTCTGATTGAGAGCTCTTTAAGGCCCCGGAGAATGCTCACTCGTGTTAGGATCTCTCACAGCCCCTGACCCCTAATCTGATCTGACGGACACGTGATCAATTCTTATCACTTGATGGAGTGAATGGATTGCAAAATTATTAGAGGTGATTCAGCTATGACACTATCTTTACCAACCCCTTTCGCAAGTGTCTTTCAAGAACAGCTAGATCCAATGTATAATGACATTTTTGAAACTCTTAAAACTCTGCGCAGGGTATTATTATTATCTGTAACCCTGGTAACTATTCACATTAGTGTCAATTAGCTTTTGGCGGCACTCTTCAGATTCCTTATCATTACATTAGTTTGTCAGATGAGGTAATGCACTTTTTCTGGGTACAGTTGTCTTTGAAGAGATTGGCAGCATTTCATAGTTGTAAACAAAACTATCTCATACGCGGGACCATGACAAAGAGGGAATAGGACGCCAGAAGCTCTGTGAAAACACTTACATCCATTTCGACGAGGGGGATTGTGATCTGGAAAACAAATTAGTGCTCTGCTGGGTTCCTCAGCTCCTCTGCTAATGAATGGGCCCCAGAGAGTCCTTGTCCTGGGTGATAAGCTCCTAATATCTATTCAAGTTCAGTTTAAAGCTCATTTTCTCTATAGATCTTTGTTTAAACTAGAATTCTTTAAGTAAATGTATTTATCAAATTCAAAATACTTCAAATATGCAGAAAGACAGAGAATGATGTAACTAACCGACCCACCACCGGTGTTTGACAAATGCTAGCTTTTTGCCATATGTGCTTTGGATTTGTTTTTTAATGAAAAACATTTTGAACATAGTGGACTAATTTCTTCCCTTCCCAATTCCCATGGCCTTTCCCCTTCCTCAGGAGTAACTATTATCTTTTAGGACTCTTTAGCTGATTAATCTTTCAATTCAACTTTGATGTCATTTTTTCACTCTTGAGACCATTTTCTACTTCAAAACTGTCCATCTGATTCGCTTCTGTTATTGTGAGTCAAACCCATTAAATGGGAATCTTCTGAGAAGGTTTAAATCAGCTTGTGGGTAAAAGGAGGCATATAGATTCTGAGGACAGTTACAGAGAAACCCTCATTCCATATTTCTGGAATTCTGGGAAAGAGAGGGGAGAAGGTAAGGTGGTCTTGTCTTTGAAATACAAAAGTTTGGTGACACTTAAGACATTTTTAAAGGGCAAATATTGTGCAGTTTAATAGACAATAAAAATATGTATTGGCTGGGCACAGTAGCTCCTACTTGTAATCCCAAGACTTGAGAAGGCCAAGGCTGGAGGATCACTTGAATACAGAAGTTTGAGACCAGTCTGGGCAAGATAGGAAGACCCTCTCTCTAAAAGAATAATAATAATAATAATAAAAATAAATAAATAAAATAAGAAAAATTAATCAAGCATGGTGGCACATGCTTGCCGGCAATCCTAGTTACTTGGGAGACTGAGGCAGGAGGATCACGTGAGCCCATAAGTTCCAGATTACAGTGAGCTATGACTGCACCATTGTAGTCCAGCCTGGGTGACACAGTGAGACCCTTTTTCTGAAAAATAACAAATATATATCATGCCAATTCAACAGCAGTTTTTGAAAAAATGTTAAGGTGCTAGATAGTGAAGAGAGGAAAATTAAACAACCTAGGTGGATATATGTACTCATATATATACATGCCCCATTCAAAAATAAACTTGTGTTGACTTTTTAAAAGACATAGGTGGAACAAGGAAGAATGACGAGTGAGGAAATGAAGGTTAAGAGAGAATGAGGGTTGGAATGGGTTCAGTTGTAAGGTAAGGTCGTCAAGTGGAAGGAATCCAGACCAGCAGGCAGGCAACTCTGGCTAGAAGTGGACCACAGATTGGGTCATGCACTTCTAATAGACAGTGAAATATAGTGAAGGGGCCAGTGACACAATTTAGGGCTCTTAAGATAAAAAAACAGATAAAAGCAAAGCAGTTGCCTAGGAAAGAGTGGCTGTTTCTGGCACAAATGCCTGAGAGCCTTTTCCCTGAGCATATGGTCCTGACTCCTGATGGACACTGAGAACATTCTAGCAGGTGTTCAGGTGCTCTAGGGCAGTGTGTGTGATGTGCAGGAAGCACAGCTGGGGACAGAGAGTTGGTGTGCATGAGGAATGCCCAGACTCCAAGGCTTATTTTGCTAATGATGTTGTCAGTAACTCTGTGACAGTTACTTTTATGTGTCAACTTGACTGGGCTGTGAGATGCCCAGATATTTGGTCGAATGTTGTTCTGGGCATATTTGTGAACAAACTGTGCTCTCTCATGTGGGTGGGCCTCATCTAATTGGGGGTTGGAGGGCTGACTAGTGCAAAAAGGCTCCCCCTTTGTGAGTACAAGGGAACTTCTCCTGCCTGAGTGCTTGGTCTTTGGGATGCTGGCCATTTCCAGCTTTCACCTCAAACTGAGATGTCAGCTCTTTTTGGGCATCAAGCTTTCCAGTTTTCAGACTGGACTACACCACTGGCTCTTCTGGTTCTCAGATCTTTAAGCTTGGATGAGAACCATGGTGATAACCTCTCCTGGGTCTCTAGCTTGCCAACAGCTGGGGAAGATGGGGGCGCCTCCACAGTCACTGAGCCAGTTCCTTATAATAAATCTCTCTCCACACACACATCCTATTAATTCTTTTTGGGGCTCATGCCTATAATCCTAGCACTCTGGGAGGCCAAGGCTAGTGGTTTGCTTGAACTCAGGAGCTTGAAACAAGCCTGAGCAAGAGCAAGACCCCATCTCTACTAAAACCAGAAAAATTAGCGGTGTGTGTGTGTGTGTGGGGGGGTGCCTATAGTTCCAGCTATTTGAGAGGCTAAGGCAGGATCTTCACTTGAGCTTAGGAGTTTGGGGTTTGAGGTTGCTGTGAGTTAGGCTGATACCACGGCACTCTAGCCCGGGCAACAGAGTGAGACCCTGTCTCAATAATAAAAAAAAAAGAGAGAGAGTGTTGGTCTTAGGTGCTAGTTATAAAATTATTTTGTATTTGAAGAGGTAAATCTAATTGATATCATCGAATGGGGGGAAGATTTTGTATTCTCTTACCCATTAACCTTAAGTGTTCTAATAATAATAATAATGATGATGATAATTAGTAACATTTATGGCACACTGCTAAGCACTTGTATATTAGCTCACGTAAGCCTCATAGCAAGATTATAAAGGAACTGAGGCTCAGAGTTAGGGAACTTCTTCAAGGTCACATAGCTAGGAAATGATGTAGTGTTTTCAGGATCTTAGTCTAAATGAAGCTGATCTTCCGTTTACTCTTGGTGGTGAAACACGAGAGGGATCTGTATGGAAGATAACTCAGAAGTTGCCTTGTTTTATAGTCTGAGGTGTCTCTGACTAAAGTAAGGAAGCAGCGGGCATGTGTGCAGTGTGGGATGTGGTGTGTACAGTGTGGGATGTGGTGTGTGCAGTGTGGGATGTGGTCTGTGCAGTGTGGGATGTGGTGTGTACAGTGTGGGATGTGGTGGTACAGTGTGGGATGCGGTGTGTACAGTGTGGGATGCGGTGTGTACAGTGTGGGATGTGGTGTGTGCAGTGTGGGATGCTGACGCAGTGTGTGCAGTGTGGGATGCTGATGCTGTGTGTGCAGTGTGGGCTGCTAACGTGGCGTGTGCAGTGTGGGATGCGGCGTGTGTCGTGTGGGATGCGGCGTGTGCAGTGTGTGACACGGCGTGTGCCGTGTGGGACGCGGCGTGTGCAATGTGGGATGCTGACACGGTGTGTGCAGTGTGGGATGCTGTGTGTGCAGTGTGGGGCGCAGCGTGTGCAGTGTGGGACATGGCGTGTGCAGTGTGGGCTGCTGACGCGGTGTGTGCAGTGTGGGGGGAGGCGTGTGCCGTGTGGGGGGCGGCGTGTAAAGTGTGGGTCGTGGCGTGTGCAGTGTGGGATGCGGCATGTGCAGTGTGGGGCGCGGCGTGTGCAGTGTGGGATGCGGCGTGTGCAGTGTGGGATGCGGTGTGTGCAGTGTGGGCTGCTGACGCGGTGTGTGCAGTGTGTGGGATGCGGTGTGTGCAGTGTGGGATGCGGCGTGTGCAGTGTGTGACGCGGTGTGTGCAGTGTGTGACGTGGCGTGTGCAGTGTGGGATGCGGCGTGTGCAGTGTGTGACGCGGCGTGTGCAGTGTGTGACGTGGCGTGTGCAGTGTGGGATGTGGTGTGTGCAGTGTGGGCTGCTGACGCGGTGTGTGCAGGTAGCCGCGGCAGCTGGGAGAGCTCCTGGACAGGAGGGAGGAGGCCGCCCGCAGGGGCAGCTGTGAGCCTGGGAAGCCCCGCTGGGCTGGCTCTGTGTCAAGGTGACCTCCAGAGCAGCTGCAAATGAACCACTCATTTTCCCATCAATGCTTGTAATTTACTAAGCACTTTCCTGGTGTCCTGAGGGGGTAACTCAGGTAGCTTGCAGCTACCAGAGCAGGGCTTAAAACTTAAGTTATTAGACACTAAACTCTGATTTCCTCACTACACCTGTCTTGACAGTTCCAATGTACCTCAAGAATTTCCTTTTTATTTTTAATTTCAGGTTAAAATGAAGGTATATGTACAATTGCATTGTTTGTTTGTAAGGTAAAGTCCAAGTTGTAGTTGAATCCTTCACCCAGGAGGTGTGCCATACACCCCTACCTTGTACCTGTTACGGGGGAGCTTACTGAACCTCCTTTCCCCTTTGCGACAGGAATTTCTGTTGAGAACCTGTCTCGATTATCAGCATGAAGCTGGAAAAGGAAAAAGAGAGTAGAGTAACAAAGTCTGCAGACGTTCTTTTTATGTTCGAGTCTCACTCCATTGCCCCAGGCTAGAGTGCTTGCATCGCAGCTCACAGCAACCTCAAACTCTGGGGTTCAGGCAGTTCTCCTGCCTCTGCCTCCTAAGTAGCTGGGACTCATAGGAAGCCCGGCTAGTTTTTCTGTTTTTAGTAAAGACGGATTCTTGCTCTTGCTAATGCTGGTCTTGAACTCCTGAGCTCAAGCAATGCTCCGCCTCAGCCTCCCAGAGTGCTGGGATTACAGGTGTAAGTCGCTGCTGGCAGCCCATGCAGATGCTCTTGAAAAGCAAAGTGGAAGAGTGAAGCCAGACTTGCTTCTCCCTAGGAGAAGCTTTTCTCACCACCTGGTTTTTCGTTCTAGATGACCCATGTCTCTTGCTCCTGACCTCAGTGCAGGAACAGTGCACGTGACCCATGGAGCAATGGCCAGTGTCTCCCCTGGGTCATTCTCACTGTGACGAATGTGTCAATCTGTTGCTGAAACCGAGGGTGGTCACCCTGTATCATCTTCTCCTCCTGTTAAGCAGGTTTCAGGCAGTTTTAATAGGCAGTTAGACTTACTTGCCTATCTAGAAATCACCTCCTAACTCAGAATCAGTCAGGCGGGATTGGGGTGAGGTTACTTGTATATTGAGGGGCTCTTGGGGAGGTGGGAGGCTGATGACTTCGCCATCCTGTGAAGAACACGACTGAGTCTACCCACAGTGGGGGCACGGCTATCTGGGGAAAACGGGCACGGAGTGGGAGAGTTCTGGGGACGGCTGCCTGTCCATTGCCTCTGCTACCTCCCGTCCCACCAGGTAAATACTGCTGAGACCCTCGGCTTCTGGTTAAAGCTACATGATGGAACTTGCACTAAGGATGCAACTGATGGCCCGTGTCAGCTTGTTGAGTTAAAAAATACATTTTCATTTGTTTAGTTCTCTGGGGAAATTATCTGAGCCTGCATGCGATAATCAACTTTCATATGAGCTTTCAAAAAACCCGAAATGATTCAAGCCACAAAATGAGATTTTTAATCTACATAAATACAGAAGTCATTTGCCTATTGTGTGTGTGAGAAGAGATTAAAAAAATTTTAATTCATTCCTTCCACCCCGCCCCCGGCACTACCATTAGCAATTATAGGAAGGTGATCAGAGGAGTAATACCGTCTCTAACATTTTCACTCACGATTTCCCTTTTTATTTTAAACTTTATACTAACTCTTAAGGGTGGGGGGTGGCAGGCGTCACTTCCCCTTTTTATAGAAGAAAGTGAGTGTCAAGAAGGTTGTACAGTTTTCCCAAGTTCATGTGGCTGGTGAGTTGCAGACTCAGTTCGAGAGTCAGTTGGCAACTGGCTCAATGCTCACCCCACCCATTGCCTCATAGGGATAGTAGAAATGATAATGCCAATATCACTGTAACGGTATTTGTAAAAGAACAGAATTCGAGGTAAGGTAGATTTATATTGCACTTCACTCACATCCACCAGGATAAGGGTAGACCAGACTGCGTGTAGCTTGATTTATTTACGCAGGGTCTCCTGTGGGTCCAGTGACTCTCCAGAGAAGTTGCTCTCCGTGTCTTCAAGCGGCATTGATCTCCTGCCCCCACCCCCACCTCTTGCCCCATCAGTAGGAGCCTTGGGGGTGCTCTGAACTGAGGAGGGGAAGGGGCCTGAAGAGTTGCTTGTTGGCTTTAAGTTCATCAACCACAAAGTAACCATGTTCACATCAGTCCCAGCTTGTGGGCCAAGTCCAGTTGTAGAGCCCTGCCCAACCGCACGGGTAGTTGTGAAACTGTATCTTTTTTTGTGTTCAAGAAGGGGAGGAAAACCATAAATACTGGCGACCATGAGCCTTGAGCACCACCCCATCCATAGGGCAAAAGATCCATATCATGGAACAGACTTCTCTTTGGACCAATATCCATGTCAGGAAAGGATGCCGTATTCAACAAATGGTGCTGGGAAAGTTGGGTGGCCACGTGCAGAAGAATGAAACTGGATCCTTACTTCTCACCATACAAAAATCAACTCCAGCTGGATTAAACCCTTTCCAATCCTGTGTCAGACCTCATGCGACATAACGATTTTCCTGATCTGGGAAGCTGTCGACATGTTTTTTTGTTGTTGCTGTGTTTGTTGATGTACCTCTCATTCTTGACAATGCTGGGTGCATTCTTTGACCCTCAAACACAGTTGATCACTGGTGATCGGAAGAAATAGCTTGTTCAATTTGAAAAAACGAGTTATTTTAGAATACACTAAGTTTATGAGAAGAGTGGACAGAGCCAATCAGTGCTGTGGGTGTTACAGATTTATAAGGAGGTCCTACAAATGGTAGAGAAAATTATTCTCCTGGCTGATGGAAGTTGGAGTCATGAACAGCTACATCCTTTTACTCATTAGCTGAGGAGGGTGGAGAAAAAGCGCAGACACACCTTTCTTACAGGAGAAATCTCATCACTCAGCTTGTGAGCCATGTGAGTGATGGAAATTCAAGAAAGAGGGGAAGACCATTACCTTCTGACACCAAGGAGAGGCTAAATGGAAAGATGCATTTTATGATGCAAAGTGAAAAAAAAAATCAATAGGCCATGCTTAGTGGCTCCTGCCTGTAATCCTAGAACTCCAGGAGGCTGAGGTGGGTGGATCCCCCAAGAGCTCAGGAGTTCCAGGCCAGTCTGAACGAGAGCAAGACCCTGTCTCTACTAAAAATAAAAAAAAGAAAGAAAGAAAGAAAGAAAGAAATACAACTAGCTGGGTGTTCTGGAAGGTGGCTGTAGTCCCAGCTACTGGGGAGGCTGAGGCTGAGACAAGAGGATGGCTTGAGCTCAAGAGTTTGAAGTTGCTGTGAGCTATGACGCCAGACCCAGAGGGACAGAATGAGACTCTGTCCCCCCAAAAACCCCCAAAACAAAAACAACAACGAAGCACTGCATGATTTGCAGCAGAAGAAACGAGAAAGGTAGGAGAGAAACCATTACTGGACTTAATCCTGGAGATTACTCCAAGAAGCATCACACTCAAATTGTAAGTAAAAATATACAAAACCACTTTGTGTAACTTAAGATCGATGACAAAATCACCAGGCAAGTTCCTATCTATGTTTTTCTCTTTTAAAACTGTAATAATCACAAGTAATCCACCAACTTCTTTCCTACCCCAAATCATGAGAGCTGGGGAGCATGTGAGTGGCAGAAAAATTGGATTGGAAATTAAAGATGTAAATGTAAGACTTGATACTGTAATAATTCTAAAAGAAAACAGTGGAAAAACTCTCCGGGACGTTGACCTAGGCAAAGAATTTATTACCAAGACCTCACAAGCAAAGAAAGCAACAATAAAAATAAGTAAGTGGGGGCGGTGCCTGTGGCTCAGCGAGCAGGGCGCCAGCCCCATATACCGAAGTTGGTGGGTTCAAACCCGGCCCCAGCCAAACTGCAAAATAGAAAAATAGCCGGGTATTGTGGTGGGTGCCTGTGGTCCCAGCTACTCAGGAGGCTGAGGCAAGAGAATCACCTAAGCCCAGGAGTTGGAGGTTGCTGTGAGCTGTGTGACGCCACGGCACTCTACCGAGGGTGATAAAGTGAGACTCTGGTCTCAAAAAAAAAAAAAGCTAAGTGGGGGCCCCATATGCCAGAGGTGGCGGGTTCAAACCCAGCCCTGGCCAAAAACTGCAAAAAATTAAAAAATAAGTAAGTAAGTGGGACTTAAAAGGTTTCTGCACAGCAAAGGACATAATCAACAGAGTAAATAGAAAACTTACAGAATGGGAAAAAATATTTGCAAACTTTATACCTGACAAATGACTAATATCCGGAATCTACCAAGAACTCATACAAATCAACAAGGAAAAAAACCAAGTAACCTCATCAAAAAGTGGGCAAAAAATACGAATAGAATTTTTTTGGAAGATAGTCAAATGCCCAAAAAGATATGGAAAAATGCTTAACATTAGGGAAATGCAAATTAAAACCACCAGGGATACCACCTTACACCTGTCAGAATGCTATTATGAAAAAGTCAAAAAGCAATCGATGTTGGCGTGGGTGTAGTGAAAAGGGAACGCTTGTACACTGATAGTGGGGATGCGTGCTAGAGCAACCCCTGCAGAAAACAGTATGGAGATTCCGCAAAGGTCTAAAAGTTCTATCGTTCAATCCAGCTACTACCTAAAGGAAAAGAAGCCATTTTATCAAAAAGACACCTGCATCTGAATGTTATGCACACGATTCCCAAATGCAATGATATGTGATCAACCTAAGTGCCTGTCAACTGATGAGGAGATAAAGAAAATGCGGCGTCTACATACACCATGGAATACTTACTTAGCCATGAGAAGCAGAGAATGAATACCTTTTGCAACAAGCTGGATGGAACCGGAGACCCTTATTCTAAGTGAAGTGTCTCAGAAATGGAAAGACCAATATCACATGTTCTCACGAATAAATGGGAGCTGAATGAGGGGTACATATGGTCATAAACGTGGGGCAGTGAGATAAAAATCTCCCTATTGGGTACAGTGAACACTGTTCCAGTGACAGTGAAGTCACTGTTCCCTGACTTCAGCATGATACAATTCATCCGTGTAACAAAAAATAGTTGTATTCCCTAAATTAAAAAAAACAAAAATCAAACAAGAAACCAAATACCCGTGTCACTGATGCTGAGAAGGGAATTCGTCCTAATCTCAGTGTCTAACAGATATTTAACAGATAGGAACCATGCAGTCTATTCTAAATGTATGCGCGTTATCACCCGAAGATTGCGATTCCTGCTGATGAATGCCATTTTCCTGATTAAACATTCAGTGATTTTCCTTGTCCTGAAGAAACAATTAAAACTTCTTAGCAGGACTAAGGCTCATTCTGATTTGGCCCCTGGCACCTTTCCCAGTTTTCTGCTGCAATCCAGGTTTACGGAGCACCTTTCAATCATTCTCTCTCTCTCTCCCGCCTTCTCTCTCACCTCTTTATCCAGGCCTTCATTTAAACAGCATGGATTTATTTCTCTTTCTGAGACAGTCTTGCTCCGTCACCCTGGGTAGAGTGCCATCATGTCATTCTAGCTCACAGCAACCTCAACCTTCTGGGTTCAAGCGCTCCTCCTGCCTCAGCCTCCCAGTGGACTATAGGCACCTGCCACAATACCCAGCTAACTTTTATGTTTAGTAGAGATGGGGGTCTCACTCTAGCTTAGGCTGGTTTGGAACTCCTGACCTCAAGAGATCCTCCTCCCTTGGCCTCCCAGAGTGCTAGGATTACAGGCATGAACCAACACACTGGCCTTAAATAACATTTTTCTGATGGGGCTAACTCGTTTTCTTTCTGCTTTGTCAGCCCTTCTCATTACCTGTATTACCTTATCAGGTTTGGGTCTTTACAAGGTAGTGGCTGTTCACTTTTCTGAGTCCCTAGCTGGATGGCAAACTCCTTGGAGTCAGGGAAAGGGACTGATGGAGGCTGTGGCCCTTGGGAGCTTGTACTTAGCACAGGGCTAAGCTAGTACACAGAAGCAAGTGAAATAAAAAAATGAATGGGTGTATGAATGAATGGGTAAATGAGTCATATAGAGTTGAACGTTTACACAGATGAGCTAACAGGTCTCCTGGGCCTCGGACTCTTCTGGCTTTGCTGTGCTGTAAGCTTTAGACAAGGTGATTATTTTCAGGCTTTGACCATGATTTCTCTTGCTTTTAGGTGTTAATGCTCAGCTACAGGGCACTCTAAATTTGTTAATTGCCCTATGTCCTACCATGCTCCCTTAAAAGTTGAAGGGATGTCTTATATGTTGATATTAAATCATTTTCCGTTTCTCTAGCAAGCTTTAAATTCCCATGGTAATACATGATTAATGGTCAAATGCTATTAGGTACCTGAATTATTGGGCTGTGCGCCCCATTACAGTTACTGTTTAACGGGTACAGAGCTTCAGGTTGAGATGATGAAAATGTTCTCATGATGGATGGTGGCGATGGTCGTGCAGCAGTTGGGAATGTACTTGATGTCACTGAACTGTACACTTAAAATGGTTAAAATTTTATATATATCCTACCATGATAAAAATAGATTTCCATTATAGTATATTATTAATTCCACAAATGCAAAGAGAATACCAACTGAAATAAGTACTCAGAAGGTGACTGTGGAGTATCTAACTAGCCACAGCCTGCTGTACTAACGAGGCTAGACATCATTGCACTGCAAGGAAAATTGCTGAGACCGAGTTATGTTTTGGCTTCCAGGCTTCTTCTTATTTAGGAAAATTATCCCCCAAATGAGACTAATTTTGGTTCAACAGAAAACTTCTTTCACCTCTTTTCAAACGAAGATGAAAATCCAGCTCAGTGATCTCCAAATATTTTATGAACTAGATCGAATGCAGTTTAAAAAAGAGTTCCTGTTCCTGCATTTATAAAATAATAATCCAGCCTCTACACCCCCACACCCCCTGCTGCCTACCCCCCGAGGTTAAATATCTAGACACACCTAACCACCCGGCGGTGCCCTTGACCGGTTTGGAAGACCAGTTTCTCTACAATGTTTTGATAAAAAGCTGCATTTGATGTCATACTTGAGTATGAATACAAATGTGATTTCCACGAGGTTTTTGACACATCAGAACTATTTCCAGGACAGCCCGCTACGCCCCATCCCCTCACCATTTCCTTACAAGAAAACAAGGTGGTCTGCATTTCATTTGTTTCCTGGTGCGTTTCCTTTAAGAGTCCAGGCGCCTGGGTGTCCAGCCCCGGTAGAGGGGCTCCCCGAGGCCTGGTGATGGATGCTCTAGTCAGGGGCGCATATTGGATCTGTTACATGGCCATGATGTACGATTTCGACATTTCAGGGTTGATTTGGATTTCCTCTACTCCCTAACTCGCATTTTGCTCTCATGTTGTTTTGGGCTTCACTATTCACCAAGAGGAAAATAAATCTAGAAACCTGCTGGAAAATAGACCTCGGTATTCAATGCTATATTTTTAAAAGCCCTTAAAAGCTAGGCCTTAGTGCTCTTGTCAGTGGAAGGAAGAAATTGGGCTGAGGATCCCTTCTTAGAAATAAGCTCTAGAAATTCTAAAATTCTAGCTAACAAATAGCCGTATTCATGCAGCCTAATATTCTTGATATTTTCCTTGTCTGACAGGCCCAGAGGGCTCATTGGCTGTGGGTTTTCACTGGGTTGTTGTATCCCCCAGGGTTGATCGATCTGTTTATTCTAAGCTTGAGGCCAGAGCTGAAAGGGAGGCCGTTTGTTTGGGGCACTGCTGAGAAAAACAGAAGAATCACCTAAATACCACTTTGAGGGAATGAAGTAGCTTGAAACGAAACTGACGGGTTCTGCTTTTATTTGGAGTGGAGAGGAAAATCTGTAGCCAAAGGCCGAGTGATGATGAAAAGTGCAAAGCTCCAGTTTAGCAGCAGGAGGAATTTAGTTTCTTTGATTGTCCAAGAGTGAAACCCCCCATGCTCCCCAATTCCAGAAGCTGGCCCCTCTGTGCATTTCCGGTCACTCTCCTGGAGCCCCTCCAGACCCTGGTGCTGAAGCCAAGGGCCTGCTCGTGGGCAGGTGTTTGGGGCAGAAAGGCAAGTCTTAGGTACCTTGGATGTTACCTTTCTTGCCAGCAATGTGAAGATTTTCAGAGGAGTAGCGTTTAACATTAGCACAAGAAAACTTTGCTAGAGTAGAGTGGCCCCCAGGTTTTATCTTTCTGACTTCAGTGGCCTTGAAAAACACTGGGCATGCATGGGGATTTAACACTTTCAAGCAAGCTAATGTCGGGAGGATTACAGGTCACACTCCACCTGATATCCAGGTTAGAACAGTGCCAGGCCGCTTTCCCAGGGCTCTCTCATTTAGAAGCACGGATGAGACAAGCCTGTCGTTTCTTTTCTTAGTTCGGATTGCCTGTGTCCTGAGGACCAAGAACTCTGAGAAGATCTAAGAGATCCCTAAGTATATTGAGATTTCATGCTGGGTCAAATCAGCAAATATTAACTACATACAAAAGCCAGGGCCCGATCAGACAAGTCAATTAGTCAATATCAACACCTGTCATTGGTGGGGGAAAAAGCAGTACAATGAAAGACTGGGGCATACAGATGTGAATTGCATTTAGCCTCAGGAAGACGAAGGAAAGGCAAGATTCTGGCAAGGGAGAAGTCTGCCGGCACCACCCTGAGTATCCTCTGGGGCCTGGCCGGGCACCCCCTTTGCTTCTCTCAGGGGGTTCTTTGCCCTGGGAAGTGTATAACTTGATAGAACTACTTGCACTTTTGCCTACTAGTGTCTGCTTGGCTCCTGATCTGCAGGTCATAAGTACACCAGTGCTGGAATTATCCCAGAACTGTGTGTTGTGATCTCTGGACGCTGGCCTTTTGAAGCTGGCACTTTGCTCTGACTCCTTAAGGAGTAATTTGGAAAGCAGCAAGATGAGTTCTGGAGACTCCAGCATACGCATTAGAGTTCCAGGGTAAAAGGTTGTCCTGATGTAAACTGTGCATAACTTAATTCCCCTGGCTGCTGTGTGTCTGTCATCCCTGAGATTTCTAGGGGCCAGCTTAGGTCATGGGCTAATGAGACAAAACTAACAAAACAAAGTAACGAGTTTCTCAATAACAAGGGAAACTTTTACTATTTGAAATTAGCCTGAACCGAGGCTGGCCAGGAAAAAAAGAAAAATCTATTGCGTTTTACTCCTAGAAAGAAGGAAACTTTGATGAACAGAAAGAGCACAGGGATGTTCTGATCATGGTTCTTTTGGGGATTTGGATCAAGTGTTACATATCTTTCTCCCTTGATGAAGAAGCATCTTCGGCTTGGAGCAGTGTTTTTCAACCTTTTAAAATCTCACGGTACACTTGAAACTATAGTTAAACTTCTGCAGCACACTTAAATTATGTTGATTAAAAAAAGAGTAAAAAAAAAAAAAAGAATATACTTAACTGTGCTTTGGACTTCTTTTGAAAATAATTTAATTGGGGCAGGTGTGGTAGCTCACACCTCTAATCATAGCATTTTGGGAGGCTGAGGTGGGGGGATTGCTTGAGCTCAGGAGTTCAAGACCAACCTGAGCAAGAATGAACCCCATCTCTACTAAAAAGGAAAAACTAGCTGGGTGTTGTGGCAGGCACCTGTAGTTCTAGGTACTTGGGAAGGCGAGTCAAGAGGATCGCTTGAGCCCAAGAAATTAAGGTTGCTGTGATGATGCCACGGCACTCTATCCAGGGCCACAGAGTGAGACTCTGTCTCAAAATAAAATAAGAAAAGAAGAAGAAAAGAATTTAATTGATGACTTTCAAAAATTTCTGTGGCATACCTAAAATCCTCCTGTGCCATGGCACACCAGTTGGAAATCACTGGTTTAGAGGAAAAAGCTAAGATTCATGAAGCATCATGAGCCCTGGAAGAAAGAGCTTGGGGACTTAGGGGTGTGGTGGGGGACGTAGTATAAAATTGAGTCTACAGTAGCTCTTTTATAGGGAGAATACATTCCCAGGTGCTAAGAGATTCAAGAGGAGGGTGAAGCTTTACTTTTTTTTTTTTTGCAGCTTTTGGCCGAGGCTCAGTTTGAACCCGCCATCTCCGACATATGGGGCCGGCGCCCCACTCCTTTGAGCCACAGGCGCCGCCCATGAAGCTTTACTTTTGAGTGGGAAGAATAAGAGTCAGAAGATCCAGGAGAACCATATTGTTTGTGAGAGAGAAGACCTCTGTAAAGGTGTCGAGATAGGCCACTGAGAGAGGCGGGGGTAGGGTGTCGGAGGCCAGGAGAGCAGAGGGTCGGGGCTGCCCCTGCAGACTGTAAGGGCCCTTAGCTAGAGTGAGGCAGAGTGGAGATATTTGGGGTGCCTGGGGTTTTGATGTAATCACTCTGCTACTTAAGGAAGGAGGCCCAGTGATATGAAAGGCAGTGGAGCCATGAGTCTTCTTTTCCTTTAAGTTAGAACCCCCAGGGTGTAAACAACAGAAAGTCAAACACGAGCTGAACAAACGTCATACAAACTACATAATAATGTGTCCAGATCCAATTCACTTATTTACTCAGACTTCAAAGGCCTCCATTCTTGTGCATTCATCTGCTGGACTTTCCAACTTACAGGCTTTTCACAGCTGTCATCATTTAGCATAAATAACAGCCTGCAGAAGAGTGGGTGACAATGTGGCATTTTGCTGGGCCACTTCTTGCTCAGCATTCCTCATGAAGTGTCCTGCCACTGGCCACGTGCCAGGCCTGACGCACAGCCGTGAAAACGACTTGTCAGAAAGTGATTTTCAAAAATTATTGTTGACGTTACTTCATTATTATATCTTTCGTGCTTGGCAAAATAATTACTATGCTGAGTTTCTGTTAATCAACACAGAACATTGATAAAAGGTTTTCCTGTAGCTGGATTACAGAACATTCGGTGATGTTTGGACTTTGTCTTACGCGTGTTCCCTTCACACAATTTCTCTTCTTCCTATAAAAACGTCTCCACAGATTCCTGGGGATGAATCTTGATTAGAATTGCAGGTCATTTCCAGGGATGTTTTTTTAATTTTTGCAGTTTTGGCCAGGGGCCGGTCTTGAACCCACTACCCCCTGGTATATGGGGCTGGCGCCCTACTCCTTGAGCCACAGGCACTGCCCTCCAGGGATGTTTTATGAGGATAATTTTAATTCTGTCCCCCACTCCTTAGGGAGTCCCTGGTCTGTTTCAAGTTAGAGAAGCAACAGTTGTACTTGAAAAGGCAGCAGGGTGACTTTGAGAATACGGGAATGGCAGCATTTTGAGAATATTCTTCTGTTGTAGCTTAGGTGGATTCCTCAAGTGGGAATGACTTGGAAACATGAAAACAAAGACTCAGTATTAGAAAATCTGTCTGTGTCTACCAATCTATAACAATGAAAGAACACTGTGTTTTTATTTTATTTTTTTAGAACAGTGTATTTTGGCTCGGCGCCTGTGGCTCAACGGGCTAAGGGGTCAGCCACGTACACCTGAGCTGGCGGGTTCGAATCCAGCCCGGGCCCACCAAACAACGATGGCTGCAACCAAAAATAGCCGGGCGTTGTGGCAGGTGCCTGTAGTCCCAGCTACTTGGGAGGCGGAGGCAGGAGACTCGCTTGAGCCCAGGAATTGGAGGTTGCTGTGAGCTGTGATGCCACAGCACTCTACCCAGGGTGACAGCTTGAGG
>CAUYRH010152354.1:0-15324 GCA_963574655.1 Perodicticus potto
TTTGTGATGTGGGCTAATCTTACTGGAGTTAGGTGATATCTCAGAGTAGTTTTGATTTGCATTTCCCTGATGATTAAGGATGGTGAGCATTTTTTCATGTATCTGTAGGCCATGTGCCTGTCTTCTTTAGAGAAGTTTCTCGAATCTCAGGAAATTCTTGTAATGATACTGCAAAGAGGTGAGTATTTTTATCTCTTTTGGCATGTGGAGCACCTAGTAAGTGATTTTTTCCCAAAATTAGCATCTTCTGAGATTTGAACTCCAACATCCATGTACTTTTTGCTACAAAACATTTTGGGATAAATGCTGACTTTTGAGTTGAGAAAAAAATAACAGTAATTCACATGGCATTGCCAACTAAACATAATAGCCTTTAAAAAAAAAACTGAGAAAAAGTGGAAATTTTTCTAGAAAAATGTAACACAGCAAAATTGATTGGAAGCAATATAGAGCACTGAAACTTTTTTTTATTTCAGATTGATGTGAGGATACAAATTATTAGATTCCACAGTTTGCATTTGTAAGATAAAGTCCAATTAGCAAAAGTGTCCTACACCCAGGTACTGTGCCATGTAACACCTGAAGATATCTTTAAAAGTGTACAGTGGCCTTTAGTACATTCACAATGTTGTGCAAGCACCACCTTTACTTAATTCCAAAGCATTTTCACCATTTAAAAAAGAACCCCACATCCATTAAAAAACCAATCCCTATCCACCCTCACCACCCTCAGCCGATGACAACTATTTGTCTGCTTTTTGTCTAGGTTCCCAACCTTTTTGATGCCGGGACAGGTTTCATGGAAGACATTTGAGGGTAGGAGTGTGAAGCTCATGGGGTGATAAAAGCCACTGGTACTGGCTGGCAACTGTAAATATCAATGAAGATGCTTAGCTCATTCTCCCATCGCTCACCTCCTACTCTGCAGCCTGGTTTCTAACTTTCATAGAACTCAATTTTTCCACCAACAGGGTGAAACGGTGTGGAGGCAGAGTTCTACCTGTCTGCAGCCCGAAGGGGTTGGGGAAAACAGGTCTATAGAATTCCCTGTTCTGAATTTTTCATTTAAGTGGAATCATAAAACATGTTATCTTTTGCATCTGGCTTCTGTCAATTAGTATAATATTTTCGAGGTTTACCCATGTTGCAGCACCACCAGTACTTTAGCCATTTTTATGGCTGAGTAATATCCCACTGTATAGATACACCACATATTGTTTATCCACTCACCTGATGATGGACCTTTCAGTTGTTCCCACATTTAGGCTATTGTGAACAGTGCTGCTATAAATATTTATTTATGTGCAAATGTTTCTTTGAGTACATGTTTTCAATTCTTTTAGGAATATTCCACTTAGGAGTATAATTATTTAGTCATCTGGTAATTCTGTGTTTAGAGGAACCACCAAACTTTTTCACCATTTTACATTCTCACCAGCAATGTACTGACTGCGTATAAGGATTCCAGTTTCTCCACATCCTCGTCAGCACATTTGATTTTTAAAACATTTTATTATAGCCATCCTAGTGTGAAGTGGTATCTGACAATGGTTTTAATTTGCATTTCCCTAATGACCAATGATGTCAAGCATATTTCATGGTCATATTTCATTTCAAAGGTACATACAGACCTTTTATCTATTTTTAATACTTATTAGTCTTTCAATTATAGATTAAATATATATATTTATAGGTATAGTTCTCTTACCAAATATATGACTTGCAAATAGTTTCTCCAATTTTTTTTTTTTTTTTGAGACAGAGTCTCACTGTCACCCTAGGGTTGAATGTCATGGCATCATCGTAGCTGACAGCAACCTCAAACTCTTGTGCTCAAGAGATCCTCATGCCTTAGCTATCCTAGTAGCTGGGACTACAGGCACTGGCCACAACACCTAGCTAACTTTTTTTTTTTCTATTTTATTAGAGATGTGGTCTTGCTCTTGCTCAGGCTGGTCTCAAACTCCTGGGCTCAAGTGATCTCTCTGCCTTTGCCTCCCAAAGTGCTGGGATTACAGCCGTGAGCCACTGCATCTGGCAGTTTCTTCAATTCTGTGAGTTGTCTTTATGTTTTTTTTTCTATGTTGTTCTATTCTTTATTTCATTAATTTCTACCCTAATCTTTATTATTTCCTTCTTTCTGCTTGCTTTTAGTTTGTACTTCTTTGTCTAGTGACTTCAGGTAGAAGATTAAGTTATTGCTTTGAGATATTTCTTCTTAAGTAGGTTTACACCTATAAATTTCTCTCTTATGCACTATGTTAGCTATATCTACAAGTTTTAATACATTGTGCCTTTGTTTTCATTCATCTCAGAGTATTTTCTGATTACCTTTTTGTTTTCTTCTTTGACCCATTGCCTATTTAGTAGGTGGTGTTTAATTCCCTATTTGTGAATTTTTCAGGTTTTCCCATTTTTTATTCCTAATTGAACTCTGTGATTGTTATCACAGAACACACGTTTTTCCTATACTTTTACATTTATTGAAATTTTATGGCTTATCCTTAAAAATTTTCCATGTGCACTTGAGTATAGCAGTAATCACTGGGTGAAGTACTTTATAGATGCATGTTAGACCTAACTGGTTTATAGTGTTAATCAAGTCTCCTATTTCATTGTTAATTTTTCTGTCTAGTTGCTCTCTCCATTATTAGAAATGGAGTATTGAAGTCTCCAACTATTATTGTGGTCAGTGTCTTCTGTTTCTGACAGGTGCTTGTTCACGTATTTGGGTGCTCTGTTATTAGGTGCATATATGTATTTGTAAGGTATTTTTTAAACAGGTCTATCCTTTTATCATCAGAGAATGACTCTCTTTACCTCTGGTAGCATTTTTCTTTAAGTCTATTTTGCCAGTTGTCAGTATAGCCACTTCAGCATTTCTGTGGCAGTTATTTGCATAATTTATCTTTTTCTATCCTTTTATTTTCCATCTATTTGTCTTTGAGTTTAAAGTGTATCTCTTACAGTCAACAATTGTTAGATCATTATTTTTAAATCCAGTATGACAATCTCTGCCTTTTGATTGGATTCCTTAATCCATTAACATTTACTATTGAGGTAGTTGGATATACATTATGTTTTATTTTCTCTAAGTCCCATGTGCTTTTTGTTCCTCTCATCCTCCTCTACTGTTTCCTTTTGCATTGAGTGAATATTTTCTCAGGTAGTATTTTAATTTCATTGATGATTTTCCCATTGTGTTTTGAGAATTATTTTTTTAGTGGTTGATCTAAGGTTTACCATGCACATCTTAATTTATCAGAATCTATTAAGATTTATACTAGTTTAACTCCAAAACACATAGAAACTTTACTCCCATAAAGCTCTATTCCCTTTCCCTCTTTTTGCAGTATTTTGGTTTAGATATTACATCTATTGTTACTAACCCAACAACACATTGTATAATAATTACTTTACCATCTAACATCATTTCATCAGACTATTATAGCTTTGCTCCCAGCCACGTCCCTTGTGTTGTTTTAGCAAATATTACACATATATTACATTTTTTAAACAAATGTTGTAGCCCAACAATACACTATATACATATTATTTTATATAATTGCATTTTGAGTCAGTTTAGCAAGGAAAGGAAAAAATATGCACTTATGTGCCTTTTATAATTATATAGTTGCTTTTACTGGTACTGTTTGTATGGGTTTGAATTACTATCTGAAGACTTATACTTTCAGCCTGAAGAACTTACTTTACTATTTCTTGTTAGGCAGGCCCATTAGCAACATTTTTTCTGTTTTTGTTTATCTGGGAAAGTCTATTTCATTTTCTTTTTCTTTTCTTTCTTTTTTTTTTTTTTTAATTGTTTTTTGCTGGTTTTGGCCAGGGCTGGATTTGAACCCACCACCTCCGGCCTTTTGGGCTGGTGCCCTACTCCTTTGAGCCACAGGCGCTGCTCTTATTTTCTTTTGTAAATACCTTTGCTGGGTATAGATTCTTGGTTGACAGGTTTTGCTTTGCTTTTTGAGTGCTTTAAATGTTATCCCTGCATTCAGGCCTCCATTGTTTCTTCTGAGATGTCAAGTGTTAAATCTTACTCCCTTCTAAGTGATGCATCTTTTTCACTTGCTGCTTTGAAGGTTTTCTCCTTTTCTTTGATTTCAGCACTTTTTACTATGATGTGTCTGCAGGTCCCTTTGCATTTATTATACTTAGAGTTCACTGAGCTTCCTGGGTGTTTTTCAATAAATTTAGAGGGATTTTTAACCTCTATTTCTTAGATATTTTTTTCTTCTCTTCTTGTAGTCCCATTGCATGTACACTTAATGGTGTCTCACATTTCTTTGAGGCGTTGCTAGTTTTTCTTCATACTTTTGCCTATTATTTGAATAGCATTATCTTCTCAATCTCTGTAAGTTATTTTTTTGTTGTTTTGTTTTTTTGAGACAGAGTCTCATTTTGTCGCCCTTGGTAGAGTGCGTGGCGTCATATCTCACAGCAACCATAAACTCTTGGGCTTAAGGGAGTCTCTTCTCTCAGCCTCCCAAGTAGCTAGAACTACAGGTGCCCACCACAACCCCCTGCTATTTTTTTGTTGTTGTTGCAGTTGTCATTGTTGTTTAGCTGGCCGGGACCGGATTTGAAACCGCCAGCCTGGGTGTATGTAGTCAGAGCCATACTCACTAAGCTACTGGCACCACTGGATATGTCTTATGTCAGTTAAAATCTCCTGTTGGGTACTTCTAGTGTATTTTTGTTAGTACTCCCTTCTAAGTGATGCATCTTTTTTCACTTGCTGCTTTAATGTCATGAATTTAGCCTCTGCTTCTTGGGGCTAGAAGGGATGAGAAATGCTGGCAGCCTGCCCCTCCCAGTTAGAGACCATATCCCTGGACTGGAGCTGAGGAAGAGAGAACCTATTTTCTTGGCTACACTCTCCTGTATTGAGGCTTCTGTCATCACACTGAGATGGTGGGGAGAGAGTGGGTTGTGGCTCATGTTTCACAGACTTTCACTGTTCTTACCAAGATTTAGATTTTCTTGAATACTGTATTTTACTATGTATAATGAGCATTTTTGCCCAAATTTTTGAGAAAAAAAAAGGATGCACATTATACATGGGTAGTACTAATTCTGTATCTATATAAATGTTAATTAGTCCATTTATGCTTACCTGTTAAAAGCATATCTTTAGAAAGCAATAATATTCATATACAAAATAATACCCTGGAATATGATAATCAGTTTTGTTAAATTTATGACAAACTTGTGAAAAAAGTTCGCGTCACACAAAGTGCAAAAGCAATGGCAGTGGACTTGAAAACCCAACTTGCTGTGATACCTGGTGGTCTAACCAGCCAACTGCAGTCTCTTGATGTGTCAGTAAACAAGCCCTTTAAGACCCTAATGAAGAAAGAGTAGATACCATGGATGCACTCAGCTTATAATGAATTAACACTGACAGAATCAAAGAATCTAACTCCCAGGCTTGTCATCATTGGATCCTAAGATTGTGGAATGGTGTTAAGAAGGAAGTGGTTGTGAAATCATTTACAAAATGTGGGATGATTAGTAATGCTATAGATGGAAGTTAGGACAATGAAATCCACCAGGATGAGGAAAGTGACTCTTCAGAAGACACTGGTAATGTACAAATCAAAGATGACGATACTTCTGATATTGATAGTGATGAAGAGCTCTTGGCTTTCTATGACGCATAAATATCATAAATTTATCAGTACATAAAACTTCTTGTACCTTGTATCTGTTCTTGTGTTTTATATTTATTACATAAAATTTCTTGTGCCATAAAGTTAAAAAATAAATGCTAAAATTCTTTTATAATACGAAAAAAAGTACCTTAATATAGACAAAAATTTGGATTAAAAAATTAAAATGATTCGGGTGGCACCTGTGGCTCAGTGGGTAGAACACTGGCCCCATATACCGAGGGTGGCGGGTTAAAACCCAGCCCCGGCCAAACTGCAACAACAAAAAAATAGCCAGGCATTGTGGCGGGTGCCTATAGTCCCAGCTACTCGGGAGGCCGAGGCAAGAGAATTGCCTAAGCACAGGAGTTGGAGGGTGCTGTGAGCTGTGTGATGCCAAGGCACTCTACCGAGGGCAATAAAATGAGTCTCTGTCTCTACAAAAAAAAAAAAAAAAAAATTAAAATGATTCTTTTTCTGAAAGTTTGGGCCAGAAACATGGTACAGAAATGCATTATAGTTTTACATGGCAAAACAGTAAATATTCATTTGCTATACACTTTTAGGACAACTTCCAGAGACATTAAATATTTTTGTGGGGGCAGGGAGATTGTTTTTTACTATTTTCACTAGTAAAGACTGATTCCTTGATAATGGGTCTACAGGGCTCCTTGTACTGCCATTCTGGAAGTGGAAGTCTAAAGAATGTTTTATGTTAGAAAACTTGTGTGCTTCACTACACTAAGAGAGCCATTAACAGAGAAGAAGTATACATTATATCAATAGATGCAGGAAAACCCTTTAATAAAGTTCCGCACTGGATTTAAGACTGGAAAAAACATTTCTTTAACCTGACAGAGACCATCTACTAGAAAATACCAGCAATTACATATTTAATAGTAAAATTTTACAAGTTTATCATGACTGTCAGGAACAAAACAAAGATGCCAACTGTCATCATTTACATTCATGATCATACTATAAATATGTAAAATGTAATAACTGGACATATCATTATACACAAAGCAATTTATAGACTATTAGGATAAAAGGATTCAGCGAGGCTGCTAGATATGTGCACTAGAACAATATGATGTTGGACAATTGACTTCATGAACTCATCCTAAAAAAGGTGCTACATACTATCACTACAATTACCTTCAAAGTACCCCCATTGGCCATCTGGTGACCAGAGTGATATTCAGCAGTGAGTAAGGTATGTAGCACTTTTTCTAGTATAAGTTTGTGAACTTAATTGTCAGACCTCATACAACAGCTCTGATGACCATTCCAGAAAGAGTTCAAAATCGCTTTGAAGGGTGGACTAGGCACTGGCATCAGTGCTTCCCTTCCCAAAAGGAGTACTGCAAAGGGGACCATCGTGATATTCAGCAGAGTTATGTAGCACTTTTTCTCGGATAATTATAAACTTAATTGTCCGACCTTATATGTAAAAATCAACTTATAAAGTAGAAAATGTGATTAATGAAAATGTCATTTACTATAGCAACAAAAACTAGGATAATTATTAATAGGAATAAATCTAAGATGTACATGACCTTATTATAAAACACAAAGCATAGTGAAATTATGTCTTTATAATATATAATAAATAAATGGAGTGGTATAATGGTCTATTCATAGATGAGAAACACAATACTCCCCAAATAATCGGTATGTTCATTATAATTGCACAAACAAGCAATGTAACAAGCAGATTCCAAAATCTATATAAAACAAATATCCAATAAGGCAGGCATTTTTAAGAAGATGAGGGGAACCATTCTACCATTTATGATAACCAATTATAAGGCCTCAATGATTAAAACAGTGGGTTACTGATTAAGTTGGATAAATGGACCAACTTAACAAAATAGAAAGCCCAGAAATTTCTCCATAATTGTATGATTGAGGTGGCTTTATAAGTCAAGAGGGAAAGGATGAACTATTTTTTTAAAGGTGCTAGGAAAACTAACTATCCATAGAGAATTAACAATAGACTCCATGAGAATGTATTCACTGCCTTACTTTAGGGAAGGGGTTCTTAAAGAAAAAGAATAAAACATGGAAAGACTGCATTTACTATACCTAAATTTTAAAACTTCTGTATGATAAATATTATAAACGATGTAGATATATGAATGTTCTAATCCTCCACATTTTTAATGTAAAAGACCTCCAACCAAAACTAAAAGGCTATAAAATACATAGGAATAAGCCTAATAAGAAGTGTTCAAGACCTTTAAGAAAGTTATTAAAATTTTATTCAGCTGGGCGCAGTGGCTCACGCCTGTAATCTTAACACTCTTGGAGGCCGAGGTGGGTGCATTGCTTGAGCTCAGGAGTTCGAGACCAGCCTGAGCAAAAGCAAGACCCCATCTCTAAAAAAAAGTAGCCAGGCATTGTGGTAGTCGCCTATAGTTCTCAGCTACTTGGGAGGTTGAGCCCAAGAGTTTGAGGTTGCTGTGAGCTATGACATCACAGCACTCTACCAAGGGTGACAAAGTGAGACCCTGCCTCAAAAAAAAAAAAAAAAAAAAAAGAAGAGAAAATAAAAATAAATTTTTATTCAAAATATAAAAGACTAATAAAATGAGGCCTATCATGACATTCATGAGAAAAATTGTATTAATTATAAAGAAGTCTATTACTTTCGAATTATTATGTAAAATAATAAAAAAATGTATTAGAACTCAAACTATTCTTCAATTCAGGTAGAGCAGAAAATGCACAAGAATAAGACAGTGAAGAGGAGGAAGAAAGGTGAGAGTTACCCATAGAAGGCAAAAAACAGCGCAAAGCTAAATGATGGTGTGAAGGAAGTGTGGTTGGTAGAACTAAAATCTGGGTCCATTGGCCAGAACAGACACTTAACATGTAGTGAGTTGAAGGTTGCATCTCAAATTGATGGTGGAAAGAATGGACTATCTCTTGACAGTCGAACAACTTCTGTTTGGAGAATAACCCAATGGACTATCTCTTGACAGCCTTTTCACTTCTGTTTAGGGAATAACCATAAAAGATACATAAACCATAGAAGAATTAGGCAAATTATTACACAAACAGGCAACTTGCAGCAGAGATCTATGAATAGCCAACAAACATGAAAATGTTTGGTTTTCTAAGAAATCAGAGAAATTCAAGTTAAAACAAGGTATTTTCAATTGCAAGACTGGTTTTTTAAACCGCCCCTCCCCCCAAATCTATGAGATTGATAGTACCTACTGTTGGCAAGGGTGTAAAGATATGGATCCTTTCATGGAATGTGAATTAAAGGAAGTAATTTCACTGTACCCCTTAACATTTAAAAATCTACATCATTTTAAATCTAACAATTCCATAAAGCCAGAGTTAACACTTACCAGAATGAAAATGTCTCACATATAAAAATGAACAGCTGGTTGCAAAATAAGGATGGCATAATCCCATCAATGTAAATTTCATATATAAAACAAACTAGCTGATATAATTGGCTTTTTAAAAGACAGTGGTTTAAACAAGTCAGTTATGTATTTCACTCATGAGTAACAGGTCAAAATAAAGCGGTTCAAGACCAGCAGGTCAACTGCTCATTCTCAACACATGACTTCCATCTCTCGAGATGCTGCACTACATTACTTCCTACTGACTTTTCAGCCAGCAAAAAATGGGAATGTCAGCGGAGTGTATACCCAATTCCTTATTTAAGGGCCCAATCTGGAAGTTTTACTCACATCCCATTGCCTAAAACAACCATATGGCCACAATGAACCCTAAGGAAGGCTGAGAAGTTCAGTCTTAACGGAGCAGCCACACAACCAGGTAAAACTCGAGAATTTTCAGTAAAGGAAGGGGAAAGACATTGTAAATGCATGGAAACCAGCCCGGAAGAGCACACACCAAATATAGTACCACGCTCCGCTCGGGAACACGGGCAGGACTGGCATAGGGGTCCTGAAATCAGGGGTGGGGAGGCAGAGTATTGCCTGAAATTTATTAACAATGATGGCATATTCATGTAGGAAATTTAAAGAATTTGACAAAATTTTAAAACCCTTTATTTGTACTGATATAACATGTTGAACACAGTAAGTTCATTGTACAAAGCTTTTAAAGTTCAACTTCAGTTTTATCTAAATGAGTAAGTTTATCTGCATTGTTAAAAACCATGCTGCTGACAGCATTGTCCTTAAGTCCCTCCATCTAGGAGACATAATGACAATGCCTACAGACTTCCATACCAAGACACAACCTACTCAAGGTTGAGTGTCAATGGCAGAACTGAGACAAGAACTGGAACAAGGACCACCTTGCTCTCACTACATCACAACTTTAGACAGCATTTTTTCCTTGAAGAAGTTACATCTTCTCTAGCTCAGACACCGTAGATATGGTGCCCACATGCTTCACACCAGTAAACTGGGTCAGTACTTTACCCTGAGAACAATGGGGACACAAATTTCCTTTCATGGTAACTAGTATAAAAATAAAAATAAACAAAGAGGTCCCCAGAAACAAACTAGTCATGAGTTTTGACTTTTCTCAGCCAAATACTCAGATTTAAGATTTACTGACCTGTTTAAAGATTCCTTCTATGGCTTCTAGATAATGATGGCAAAGTGACAAAAACAATATAATCTTCCTCCTTCAGTATATACGAACCAAACTAAAAATAGAAAAAAACTGAGCAAGCTAGAATCCAAAAAAAGTAGAAAATCCTGGCAAGAATCATGTCTCTAAGTAAGACATCTCTGAGAAAAGATGCTTGACCTAAGAAAATATCACAGCAGACAAAGCACATCCTGTGTCCTCCCACCGAACCTCACACAGCCCCAGCGAGGCTCCCCAGACCACACCCCTTCTCTCTGGGTCACAGGGAAGAGCAAACAGGAGATTGGGACACAACTGTCCACTAAAGTCTGAGAAAGATGTAAAGAAATGGCCCGAGAGGAAGACAAGCACAATACAGGGGAATGAGAGAGGAACAGGAAGCCAAAGAAAACAAGCCCAAGAAACAAACCACACTGTGGTAGCTACAGAAGAAATCTAAAAGATACAGTGAACTCAAAAAACAAGACCTCTGAGATGAGATCCTAAGATAACCATAAAAAGGGAACAAGAAAAACAAGGGTAAAAAAATAAACAGAGGCTCAAGGCAACACCATCACAGAACCGTAAAACATAAACTACAGTCAGAGAGCAAAGTCTCAGCTGAAAACCACATCATACAAACAGGAACGAGCATCACGGCGATGACTCAGTGAGTGTCACAAAAGCGGGTGCGAGATGAAGACAACTGGAGAGGAGGCAGGACACGATCAGCACCCCTCGGCAAAGCTAGCTCCAGAAAGAAAGCCCAGAGGTCGAAGACACCTGCCAGCCTACACACAGAGGGGCCGGGAGTGGTGTCATCTGAGGGTCACGATGGCTGTGTCTATTCTGGTCTGCAGTGATTGTGTGCATTCATTTGAGGGGTTTTATGTACTTATTTTGGGTCTGCTTGATTTTTTTAAATGATAATACATTTCATTTTCCTAAAACCAAGAGTCGTGATCGGGGATAAAGGATGCCTTTTGCTTAAAATAGTCAAAGTAAACTGAATACAGTACAACTTTCCACAAATACATGTCATATCATTTATTACCCCCCTATTTCATGCTTTATGACAAAAATACCTGCCAAGTTAACAGTACTTTAACAATACCTTAAAAATAGGATCCTTTACAAATAACAGATAAATCTGATCTTTTGGGGACAGCAAACTATACATTTAAATGTTTAAAAGTTATATGTTGAAATAACGATGTTATCAGATATTGGTGAACTAATAATTGAATGAGTCTGACTGAATATAAGACCTGTTTTTAGCACCAATACAAAGCATTCTTAAGATTTCTGCTCTGCAGATTCTAAATGTGCTCCCTGACAGCGTCTTTTGGGTAAAGGAACAAAGGTGCTCCAAGGAATAAATGCTAGGTCCCTGATTTCATAACATAATTAAGAGTGCCAAAAAAAAAAAAAAAAAAATCCAAGTATTTTCTCCTTTAGTTACCATTATAAAACTTCTAAGTTTCTTAGAAACTTAGAAGAGTTTCTTCTTCCTTAAAGTTTTAATTTTGAGGTAGATGTCATGTAAAGTATCAAGTGCAGCCAACTTGAGTCAACAAATACATGGTTATTAATCAGATTAATAATCAGAAATTTCCATCAGAAAGTGAACTGAAAGTATAGGAAGCGACATGGTCAGCAATACTCTGGCTTAAGTTTCCAGATTCCTTCACCACCAGAAGTTCTATGAAAAGTGCACAGATTTCTCAACAGTTCTCGGAAGACACAAGACTGAGATGCAGACAGCTTGGATTCGAACTCCTGCAGGATCTCCCGAGTGCTGGCCTGGCCATCAACGTGGGCCTGAAAAGCGATGAAGTTTCTAATTTCCACTAGAAGGTCATCATGCTCTGTGGTGGGCAGTGGGGCAGAAGCCTCTAGAAGGTGCCCACCTTCACTCTCTAACCGCTCTGGCAGAATCAGGTGGTTTCTCGCTCTCATTCTAGCCAAGAGTGAGGATGAGGTGAGAGCCCCAGATGAAGACTCTGCATCTTCTGTTCTTCCACTAAAATGCTCAGGGACATTATCTTTTCCTTCCTTTTTCATTGTGCCATCCTGGAAAAAGAAGATCACTACATTGATATATTTAATGTTTAGTTTATGCTCCTACTTACTTCCCTAAAGGCTGTGATAGGCCACAAGACACCACATGAGCCAGGGTAGACAGGTTAATGGGGCAAGATTGAGACTCCATCTATCACAAAAGGGAAAGAGGAGACTCAAACACTCAATCCTCCCACTGTAAAAAGGCATTTTCTAAAAATCAAAATAAACAGAAAGGACAACTGAGCCATTCCCTTTGTCACCATTCTCCTGAGGGAGAGAGGGAAAAAATAGAGTGGACAAGGCCAGCTCCCAAGCAAGGTTCCTAGGAAATCTGTCTCTAGGAGACCTGGGACAACCTTCAGTGCCTATGGGCGGGTCTTCCTTTCAAATGGACCCTGACCCACATGCTATGGCTAGGGAACTATCTACATATCATGGGTATATTTATTTTCCTTCCCTTTTAAGTCTTCTTATCCTTTTCCTACTCACACCTAATGTGAGTTTCTTTAAAATAACACAACACAGGCTCGGCGCCTGTGGCTCAAGCGGCAACGGCACCAGCCACATACACCTGAGCTGGTGGGTTCAAATCCAGCCCAGGCCCGCCAAACAACAATAACGGTGGCTGCAACCAAAAAATGGCTGGGCATTGTGGCTGGCGCCTATAGTCCCAGCTACTTGGGAGGTGCAGGCAGGAGAATCACTTGAGCCCAGGAATTGGAGGTTGCTGTGAACTGTGATGCCATGGCAGTCTACCCAGGGTGACAGCTTGAGGCTCTGTCTCAAAAAAAAACAAAACACAAAACAAACTATAGAAGGGCCTCAAATCCCTACTGTTAAAAGAACCTAACATGGGAAGTCAAAAAGCTTCTCTATTCCTAAGTGTGTCAATATTAATTTAGAATTGGAGTGGGAACCTGGGAATTCTAGCATAATCCTTAACCAGAAAGACCAAGGAAAGTACTGAATGGTGCAGTCTAGCCCAGTTTCACTCACTGGAGTACCAGGGCACTGCAGTACTGCAGGGCATGCTCAAACAAGGGGAGATGGCACTCCGCTCTAGCTACTAGTACGTCACAGATGACAACACTCAAGGTGATTTTCTGGCCTTTCATTCCAGAGGGCAGTGGTATCTGGAGCTGGCACTTCCCCTCCAGATGGAGCAGGCTGTGCCAGCAGTGACATCGGATCACTGTATTAAGCACAAGCTGTCACAGATCTCAGGTTAAAGATTTTGTCTCTTAGGAAGTTAGGTGGCTCTTTGAGATTCAAATCAAAGTGCATCACAAATCAGAGCATACAACACAGTATCAGGTATCAATATACTAGCAATACCCATTTTCTTCCTATCTGGAATCGGGTAAAATTTTCATGGCACTTCAATCAAGCCAGTCTCACCCCAAAAAGCAGAAAAGCTATCACATTACCTGGTACTTCTCCGTTGGAGATGTTGAAGAAGAACGTTGCATAGAAAAGTTAGAATTCCTTTTCTGACCAAATCTACTCCTAAATAAAGAGAAAAATCACAGTAGATTAAATGTTTTTGTGACTTAGATCATGACACCCTATCAACTGTGATCCTCCTCCTAGAAACACTTTCACTTGCATGGCTGTTCTTTCACAGCTGTGTCATTTTTGCTCAAGCCCTCAGATCCCTGCACTGTGCTCTCCTGGGACGCAACCTCTGCATCTCAGAATGGGAACCACTCAACAGCTTCATTGAATATATAATGGAAATCACCGTTTTAGAAAATTATTCTAAAAGAGCATACTGAATAGCACAGTAATTACTGATTGTTGTAAACCGGCTAATTATCTTATTAAAATTTAATCATTATCTGTATCTTTTACTAATTTTAATGACACTCTCTCTCAAACAAAACTGATAATTTCATCTTCCCATGAAAAGTCACTTTGGAAAAAAGGAGATAAAAGTGAGGAAGAAGGCAGCATTATGATGGCATTTCCCCAAGTTACCCAGATCTGGCCAACACAATCTTTCCCCACGGGATTTTCTATTACTGCAGGTACAAAAGAGTATTAGCATCCACGCTGGCCCTGACTGTCACAAGTATTGTGGGCAACAATCCCTTACTTTATTCCTGCTGGTGCTCCAGAACTTCCCCTGTGGCCAGTCCAGGTGGGGACACCAGACACAGCTCCCAGACACTGCTGACGAGAGAGCCTCAGTGCTTTCAAGGCATCCTGGGCCACTCGGTTGGCTTCTGCTTCCACCAGCACGTAGTCTGGGCTGGCTCCATCCATAATGGCATCGTGCTTCATGACACTGTGCACACCAACTAATGACAACAAAGGAAACAGCAAAGTGACAGCTCAGTCTGTACACAAGGTACTCTTCTCTGTATAGTCTAGTGCTGCAATAGTTAAAAAATAACAAACATTTTTAGGTGCTGTTTACTAAGTGGCTAATATGGCCCAGAAACTTGACAAATGCCATTTCTAGTTACACTCACAACTACCTACTAAGGCAGAAAAAGCCACTTATCCCTGTTTAAAAATAACTGAAGCACAATGTTTTAATCAGAACTTTAACATTTAACCTCTTTCTTGCTACATGGAAAGGAAAAAACCTTTTATCAATAAACTTTTTTGTAAAGGGAAAAATATAAATGAAAATTCTAGAATTTCTAAAAAATAATATCCATGAAAATCATACACACCCAAATCACTGGAATACATTTAATGCAGTGTTAATGGCAAATTCAAAGCCTTAAATACTTATACCAATAAAAATGAAAGAGTAAAAATAAATGAATTAAATATCCAAATAAAAAAGCCATAAAGAAGCCCAAGTGCCCATCAACCCAAGAATGGATTAATAAATTGTGGTACATGTATACCATGGAGTATTATGCAGCCTTAAAGAAAGATGGAGACTTTACCTCTTTCATGTTTACATGGATGAAGCTGGAACATATTCTTCTTAGCAAAGTATCTCAAGAATGGAAGAAAAAGTATCCAATGTACTCAGCCCTACTATGAAATTAATTTATAGCTTTCATAT